>APFE030809468.1:8640-21475 GCA_000404065.3 Pinus taeda
ATGGAGGGGTGTACATACTTCCTGGGGTATACATCTGGCTAAAACAAAGACCTCTGAATAATCATGCTCCACACTCAACATGACTAGGTGCCCTAGTATTGTAAACTTATAAATATCTAGAAGCAGGATGTAATCAAGGTTGGAATTTGATGTAAGGTTCAACTTCTGGAGACTGTAGATATTTTGTCACTTGGAGTGTCTCATCTTCATTTTCAGCTAATACAAGCTTATTTTGCTGTTAACTGCTCACTGTCCATCTTCCTCTATTCTAAGCTTGTGCTTGATATGCTATGTTCTAGATATCTTGATGTTTAGCACTAGATAACTTTCATCTTATCTGTGTGTTAGAATCTCGAATGCATCATTGAATAGGTTGCTCAGGTTTCCTTCTATCTAATGCAGGAGAGTTGTCATCCTGTCTTTGCATTAATAGATTAGATTTATAGGTTTCTTTACTAGCTGTAGCCGGCCATCACATGGTCTTGTGCATCTGCTAGTGTGGTTAGTATTCTCCATATTCACCTAATATCTAAAATTGTGAGCATTGATGGTCTAAAGCCTTGTAGTCTAAGGGTGTTCATGCATGTCTGGAGTGAAACAAAATAGAAGTGGTTATTTGGCTTGATCCAAACCATCATTCCTTCCATTAAACCTGCAACAATAAGTTGAATCTATATGTTACCAGGCATCTCTGAGCTACAACCTAGGAGAGTTTCTTGGAATCCTAACATAATTGGCGCCGTTGCTCGGAGAGGAGATTGAAGCTCATTTTCCCTAGGAGAACAACACAGATCCAACTTTGATGATAGAAAAAGTTTGGACATGTTTTTGGTTGTAATCATCTATTTGGTGACTCTACTGGAGGGCAAACTTCTTGGTGACTCCACATCACAACTCTAGCTCAGTTTGTGAGGCGTACTCAAAGAAATCCTTAGAAATCATCAGTTGACCCAGTTCCTGACCCTGAGAAGATTGTCAAGCAAAGAAAGATATCACGAAAGGGAGCATTAGGATCAGGTAAGCCTAAACAATCGTATGTATCTCTACAAGAAAGGCTTGTAACTGAGCATGCACATGTTGGAAATATAGAGACTAACACTATCAGTGAAAAAATATTCTCAGAGATTCATAAAGCTCCTTGTTCAATAATTTCCCCTTTGGATCTCGGTCCAAAGAAACCTCCCCTCTAGTCCATCAGTTTCCTTCAACTCTGTCATTTGTTTCTCAGCCTTCTATTATCCAAATTGCCAGTACCTTCCATCTATCCCAGTCATGGCGGCCCCAGAAACACTCACCAAGATGGAAAGAATCATAGCTGCTAGGTATGGACTCCTGGTCCTACCTATTCCTTTGAATGTCATGCCTATAGGAGAATATCAGAAATACATGCCGAAGTTCACTGGTACAGAGGGAGTAATAGCTGAAGAACACCTTGAGTCTTTTTATAGCTACGCTGATAACCTAGATATCGGTGAAGAAGATGTGTGGATGAGAGTATTTGCCCAAAGCCTTGTTGGAGAGGCTAGAAAGTGGTTCAGAGAACTAACCCCTAGGTCTATAGCAGACATTGAAGCATTAGATGATGTTGTTCTTAAAGCATTGGGGAGATAAGAAAGACCTGCTATATTACCATACTGAGTTTGGCAAGCTGAAAAGGTAAAATGGGGAGTCATTGTCTAACTTTAATAAAATATTCAATCGTATGTATAGTAAGATACCAGTTGAAGTAAAGCCTACCCCCACCTCTGCCAAACTCACCTATGCCAATGCCTTTGATTTTGATTTTTTCCTGCTATTAAGAGAGAGAATATGTGCTACTCTAGCTGAAATGCAAGATGCAGCATTAGAGGTGGAATCCAATATCATGGCTACAGAGAAACTCAAAGGACATGCTGATGGAAGGAGGCAGAGAAGTGAGTCTTCCTCTTCTTCTTCATCTTCAGAACCTAAAATAGACAAAATGGCTAAAATGATAGAGTCATTGGCTACTGAAATATTCAAACTGAAGTTTGAATAGAGTTCTAGGAAAGAAAGGCTTCCCAATACATTTTCTCCTAGAAATCCAAATCCATTTAGAAGAACAAATGAACAAAGGTAGTTCATTCAGAGGGGCAAAGAGGCCGGTGAAGAACAAAGGGTTAAGACTCCTTTCTGGAACGTAGTCATGGAGGAGGAACATTTTGATGAAGAGGATGAAATTCACTGCATGGAAGACAAGGGCAGTGTTGCCTTTTTGACATTAGTTGGCTACGAGGAGTCATTACTTAGGGACCAGACTAGTCAAGAGTGGGACAGAGAAGATGTTCTACAGACTGAAGACTAGCGAAGATATAGCTTGAGGTCAAGAACGAGTAATGTCAAAGAGAATCCTGCCCAAAGGACTGCTGTCCCCACAGAGCAGCAGATTGGTAAGCAGAAGCGACCAACAACTAATCCCATCATCCTCAAAACACCAACCCTGACAAGTCCCCTTCCCCTTTCAGTTTTTAATAAAAGTCTAGAAGATAAAAATATTTGTACCTCTGATAGAACTTGTTAAGAATGAGGTATTTAGGAAGCCTGTCCTTGATTCCCTTGAGCTGAAAGCCACACAAGCATCCAATGACCATGTGAATTTACAAGATGATAAACCTACAGTTGTTCTTAGCCCAATGACTGAACCTGTTGATGACAATTCCCCATCATTTTATGTCTCCTTGACCATTCATGATAAAACCCTCCACAACTATCTGCTGGACATTGGCGCCAACCATAATATGATGCCCAAAGTTGTCATGGAAGAGTTAGGCCTTAATATTACCTGACCTTATCATGACTTGTTCTCCTTTGATGCAAGGAAGGTGAAATATCTGGGGTTAATCAAAGACTTAGCCATCACCCTAACTCAACTGCCCATGAAAAGCATGATGATGGATATTGTGGTAGTAGATGTCGCCCCTAAGTTTGGTATGCTACTTTCTAGAGGGTGGATTAAGAGGTTGGGTGGGACATTGCAAAATGACTTGCCTTATGCCACTGTCCCACTTTTTGGAGGAGAAAGCAAAAGACTATACAGGGAAGCCTAGCTGGCCTATATCATCAGTGATGAAAAGAATCCCACTAATCATCCCATTTATGCTGTGGACACTAATTTTGGAGCATGTATTCTCCAAATTGAAGAATCCCATAGGGCCTCGGTGTAGCTCAAGAAACTAGTATGATGGGCCTTGGAGGATGAAGGGACACATGCTTGGGATATGTTCTTTGATGGAGAATATTCAAAGGAAATTGCAGGGGTAGGAGTGGTGCTGGTGTCTCCAAAACAAGAAAGCACACATCTATATTTTAAACTAACTTTTTAGGTCACCAAAAATATATCAGAGTATGAGGCTCTGATATTGGGCTTAAATGCTTCCAAAGACATGGGAATCAGAGACATAAAGGTGTTTGGAGATGTTTGTCTCATCATTCAAGAAGTGAACAAAATGTTCCAGGCAAGGCACCCAAGGCTGAAAGCATACAGAGATGAGGTATGGAGACTCAAAGAATATTTTTATAGCTTTTGTATCTCATATATTCCTAGAGTTAAAAATCAACTTGTTGATTCCCTTGATGTATCTGTTAGCATGTTCATTCCTCCTATGCCTCCTAGATTGGCTTATGAAGTCTAGATAAAATATATACCATCCTTGCCTGATAATGTCCAGCACTGGAAAGTATTTGAGGATGATGATGAAGTAAATAGGTTTTTGCAAGTGATTGATGAATTCTTTGAAATGCAAATTGACCAAGAGAATGAAACCTTAGAGGAATGTCCCCAACCCCAGCTAAGGAACAAAATTGGCCAAGACAACATTGTATAGTTGCCTAACAATCACATACCTAAAGGGCTAGTGCCCCTAGAGAAGCTATTTGACCATAATGATGTGCCTCATAAGATTGCCCAAAAATAAAATTAGTCTGTTATCCATAGGCATAACATAGGGAGTCCAGATCATCCAAAATATATAAATCTGTCCACCCATTTGCCTACTAGCCAAGGTTTTGAGTACTGCACCTTAATGAAGCAATTTGCTAATGTCTTTTCCTAGGAATACGGTGACCTTAAAACTTATGACAAAAAGATAATCCAGCATAAGATCCCATTGGAGAGAGAAACCATTCCTTTCAAGCAGAAGCTGAGATCAATAAATCCTTTACTCCTCCCTCTGATTGAAAAAGAAATCAAGAAGTTGTTGGCCACCAAAATCATAGTTCCTCTGAGATATTCAAAGTGGGTAGTTAACTTGGTAGTGGTAAGGAAGAAAAGTGGAGAAATCAGGCTATGTGTTGATTTAGGAACCTGAACAAATGCTCTAATAAAGACAATTATCCTCTATACAAGATGGAGCATTTGCTACAGAAAGTCTCAAGAGACAAAGTTATGTCTTTCCTGGATGGATTTTCAGGGTATAACTATTGATCAGATAAATCGTTCTTGCAAACAAGATCGATCTCCCTAGTATCGAATGATATCTAGCAACAAGCAGCACAAACAAATATACTTTTCTCTAAACATGTTTCAATTCATAAATGAAAACTAAGAGGTGTAAGAAACCCTACCTTGGTCCAACGCTTGTTTGTGGCAGCTTTGTTTCAACAGCTTCAAGCAATTCCCTTTTAATAACCTACATACACAAACAAACACACATCAAAGAACACCTGCAAAGATATTATAATAAAACATGTTCATTATGAAGATCAAGGAGCTCATAAAATAAACTATTAGAGACAGTTCATTGAGAAAAACAAACTTGATTGTATTAACTTTATGAATAAAAGAACCTTACAACCTTTGCCTTGATGTTGCACAAGATTTTTCCAGGGTCTAGCATGAGTCTCCTCTACTTTGACAAGCCTCACTCACTTCCCAAATGAAATGAAAGGTATGTGATCTCTCCTCTCACAAGCTCAGAGAGGAAGTCTAATTTCCAGCAGCATTTAACCTCAAGAATCTTCAGCTTTCAACCTCCCCTACAACCAGCCCAATGCCTAAATTTATAGTGCAAATGGAGGAAGTTGTAGGTCCACCATTGAAGGGATAAGTTCCTCCTTCAATGGGATAAGCACCTCATATCATGGAGTTAGCTCCCTTAGTTATGGAATGGATGAACCAAGGTGGAGCGGACTTGCCAGCACAATATTCCTTCTAGAGGCATCCAAAAGTGACCCAAGATGAGTTTTTAAGAATGAACTCATGCCTTTTTAACTTTTACAGGGGTTCACACCCATCACTTAACAGACAGAGCGATCAGGTTCGCAGGGGACATGACCATTGGGTGCAGCACCGCAGGCAATGCTAGGAGAAAGTGCAAAACCAGGATTTAAGATATTTTTAAGGTCTCTCTCGCATTTTCAAGGCTTGACATGAAGAGCTGAGGCTTAAGAATTGCAAAGGAGGCATGCATGAGTGGTGATCGACTCACACAAATTGTAGAAAGTCATGGTGATAATTGTTTGTGTAACAATAACCAAGTCGCTGTACATCCAGATGACCAAGAAAAGACTGCTTTCACCACTCCTTGGGGCACTTTCATGTACTCTAAGATGCCCTTTGGGCTGATGAATGATGGGGCCACCTTTCAGAGAGCTATGGATATAGCGTTTGTAGGAGAGAAGGATAAGTTTGTCCTTGTCTACTTGGATGATATAACAATATACTCCAGCAGCCATCAAGATCATTTGCAACATTTGAAGAAAGTGTTTCTGAAGTGCAGAAGGTTTGGGATATCAGTGAATCCTAAGAAGTCACAGTTTGCTTTAGAAGAAGGAAAACTTCTAGGACACATTTTTTCTACTACATGTGTCAAGATTGAGCCAGACAGAGTGAAAGCGATATAGACCTTATCTGTCCCAAGATCAAAATAGGACATCCAATCATTTTTGGGCAAAATAAATTTTGTAAGGAGGTTTATTCCTAATATTGCAGAATTGGTAAAACACATCACCTCCACGTTGAAAAAGGGATCAGAGATCAAATGGATTGATACAACAAGAAGGTCTTTTGAAGCCATCAAAAGAGCTATCATGGAAACTCCCACTTTGATTAGCCCAAACTATAGCAGGGAGTTCCATATCTTCTCCTTTGCTTTCGGCGACACCCTAGTGGCAGTCTTATTACAGAAAGATGATGAGGGTTCAGAGCATCCAGTGGCATTCTTCAAAAAAACCTTAAGGGATGCTAAACTAAGGTATGATATTATCAAAAAATAGGCCTATGCTCTTATCAAATCTTTGAAAGCTTTCTGAACATACATTCTGCACTCCAAGGTAATTGCATATGTGCCCTCTGCTTCATTAAAGGATGTTGTAACGTGGCCAGATGTTGATGGAAGAAGGGTTAAATGGTTTGAACAGCTTATTGAATTCAACATATAATTGAAGCCCACCAAGCTTATCAGAGGTCAGGGCCTTGCCAAGCTGATGGCTGAAGAAAATTGCAGGATGTTGGAAATGAATTGGGTAAGCACAAACGCAGGTGACAGACAGATAGAAGAAGCAACAGTAGGACATGACCAGTTGTTGGCTAAAAATATAGCTTCTTGTGAATGATATTCTATAATATCTCAATTTTGTTGAATCTAGAAGTTCCTCCAGGCCTAAGTTCAAGCCAAGCCAGGACTATTAAGCTCAGGGTAGCCAAGTTTTGTATCTATGAAAACTTGATGTATTGGAAGGATCCATCTGGAATCCTTCTAAGATGTTTGGACAAAGAACAATCTATGGAGGTCATGCATCAATTTTATTCCAACATCTATGGAGGACATCACTACTAGAAAACCATAGCCCACAAGATCCTTAGGGATGGGTATTATTGGCCCACTTTGTTTTCTGATTTCTTTTCATTTGTAAAATCTTGTGACAGGTGCTAGAGGTTTGAAGGAAAACAACAGTTGAAGTCCTTACCCTTGAAACCCATACATGCCAACAACCCTTTCGAGTAGTGGGGTTTGGAGTTCATAGGGGAAATTAATCCACATTCCAGTGGCCAGCATAGATAGATCTTAGTAGCCACTGACTACTTTACTAAATGCATTGAGGCCATCCCTACTAGGAAAGCCGATCACCATGTGGTCATGAAGTTATTAGCAGAAAATATTTTCACCAGGTTTGGCTGTCCAGACAAATTGGTTACAGACAATGCAATAGCCTTCAGGGAAAAAGAGTTGGTGGATATGTGTGACTTAATGGGAATTAAGCTAGTGCATTCCACCTCATATTACCCTCAAGGTAATGGTATATCAAAATCATCCAACAAGAGCCTGATAAGGATAATTAAAAAGTTGTTGGAAGACAACAAGAGAAGCTGGGATTCCAAACTGAAGTATGCATTGTGGGCTGATAGGGTGACCACCAAGAAATCCATAGGGAATTATCCATTCAAGCTAGTATATGGAACTAAGGCTATATTTCCAATTCAGTTGACCCTCCCCGTGGCCAAGTTTTTGCAGGAAGAGCAAAATGAGGAAAATGACATGGCAAAGAGGATTAGTGACTTGGCTGAAGTGCATCAAATCAGAGATCAATTGATTGAAAGGTTTGCAACACATGAAAAGAGAGTCAAGGAAGATTTTGACAGAAAGGCAAAGATGAAAAATTTTCAAATTGGAGACTTGGTTCTTAAATGGGATGCACTAAAGGAAAAGAAAGGCAATCATGGGAAGTTCGATGCTCTGTGGACAGGACCTTTTGTCATTGCTCAGATACGGGGTAACAACACTTTCATGCTGCAAAGTATGGAAGGAGAAACAATCTTTGATGGCCCAGTTAATGGGCAGTTTTTGAAGATTTATGTTGTTTAAGTCATTTAGGCCTCAACATTGTAAATATGTTCTTTTACAAAGTTTTAATTAGAGTACATGCCCAATGGAATACTAGGAAGAATTGTTGACCTTCTTTTTGTATGAAAGATAGTGGTCTACGGTTCTTGAAACCCACAGGGAGGCTTTCATCCCCAGAAGGAGGCAGTGTTAGCTCTGCTATGCAGTGCTAACTTTCTAATGTCAGAGGAAATCTTGGTCTATTTGGTTGTGCTCAAATGGGTTTCACATCAGTCACTCTTCCCTTCTTCCCTTCTACCCCGCTTACTCTCCTCCATCTCCGTTTCCCAATTTTCCTCCCAAACCCGATAAAGTAACCCCATTTGACTTTAGCCCTAAGTGCAAAACCCCAAACCCACCATAAAACCCTACCATATGTCTTCGCACATCCGTAGCTCATCACACCGCATCTCTGCCGTTGATCACCCTCGCCGATCCAACAACTCCCATCGCACCCGATAAAGGTAAACCGCTCAACCATTTTCCACCATCAGATGCATCTCTGCGCGATTCGATAGTCTTTTCTTTCATCAACCTGGAAACTTAATCGAACAATAGCACACGATGAGAGTAGTTTTTCTCTCTCATCTGCTGCTACGTGTCAATCATTGAATGGAATTTCTTAGCCCCGGGCTTTTACCACTTTATGCCCAAAAGCGGTGTGATGAAAACCATTACCGCCCGACCAATCCGCCCTGCCCGTTAAACGCCAATGCAGATATGTAGCCTGATGACCATTTGATCTGTCTGTTGAATATCCAACAGCTCCACTCACCTTGCTCTCACCTTAGTCGATAACCTCCGTTGAGCCATCTTTGCCATTCATTTCCCCGATCCAATGGTCATTCTTTTCACTCACCCAAATTGTCCACCTACCCATGCATTCCACGTGCTCTGACCATTTTGTTGCCCAAATAAGGAGATAATTAGCTCCGCCATCATCAGTCATAGTCAGACCCCCAATAACCATATTTAACAAAAAGCATGACCAAGGGAGAAAAGGACATAGCATGGCTCTGTAACTTAATTTATCAATCATGGACTCCACTAGTACAAGCACTCCAACTTCATAAAGGACAACACATCACCTAAACAGATTGGATTCACCCACTGAATCAAGTAACCTCATCCAAGACTCCATCAGGTGGTTAAATGCAGTTGGTGGTCAATTATGACCCCTCCATACCTGAATGGCCAAGTTCCCTAGTATTGTAAACTTATAAATATCCAGAAGCAAGATGTAATCAAGGTTGGCATTTGATGTAAGGTTCAACTTCTAGAGACTGTAGATATTTTGTCACTTACAGTGTCTCATCTTCATTTTTAGCTAATACAAGCTTCTTTTGTTGTTAACTTCTCACTGTCCATCTTCCTTTGTTCTAAGCTTGTGCCTGATATGCTGTGTTCTGGATCTCTTGATGTTTAGCACTAGATAACTATCATCTTATATCTGTGTTAGAATCTTGAATGCATCACTGAATATGTTGCTCAGGTTTCTTTTTATCTAATGTAGGAGAACTGTCATCCTGTCTTTGCATTAATAGATTAGATTTATAGGTTTCTTTACTAGTTGCAGCTGACCATCACATGGTCTTGTGCATCTGATGGTGTGGTTAGTATTCTCCATATTGACCTAATATCTAAAATTGTGAGCGTTGGTGGTCTAAATCCTTGTAGTCTAAGGGTGTTCATGCATGTCTGGAGTGAAACAAAGTAGAAGTGGTTATTTGGCTTGATCCAAACCATCATTCCTTCCATTAAACCTGCAACAATAAGTTGAATCTATATGTTACCAGGTATCTCCGAGCTACAGCCTAGGAGAGTTTCTTGGAATCCTAACAGAGGGAAGAGAGGAGAGAGAGAATTACTCTGCTGAGATCATCCCTGATCAAGTCTGAAGATCCTTGTGCTTCCAACACTTCCCCCACTACAGGAAACCCTTGTTTCCTTGAGTTATGATGTCATTTCACTAGTTGAGATATCTTTGTGTGAGTCATGGAAGGAGCCTTTTGAAGACTTGGGATTGGATGCACCCGGAGGACGATTACACTTGGAGCCAGCAAGAGGAAGATTTAGGTGATATCATTCCTTGCTTTGTTTTACTTATCTGCAATAAAAAAACATTTGTCTTGTTCCCAAAATTAATCTTCTTCATGCATATGATGTTATTGTTATGGTTTACATATGAATAATTGTTCCAATGTATAATTAACCATCTTTCAATAAATTATGAAGTTGATTTCTATATGATACTTTGTCTATATATGGCTATGCTTCTTTGAATTGGCTATTTTGTAGGTTCAAGGATCGAGAGGAACTCCAAGAGGGTTTGGACCCTGACTGGATCTACTTGAACGAAGGACCCCCAGGTGCACCTCTCTTTGTGTAGTTTGCTTATTTAAGTATCGTGGTTGTGTGGAATGCTTGTTTTTTACTGTAGATAACCCCCGCTCTGCTAGGGTGTTGACCCAAAACCCTATGGGACTTAGTCCCTTGACACCATATAAGCCAACAAATGGTTCCATTACCGAGACCGGGATCTGCCTAAGGTGTGTCTGATGATGGGTTGCTGGAATCCTACAAAGAAAGAGATTGAAGAATGGTGGGATCTAAAACTCCACGAGTTTGCAACTCAGGAAAATAGGAACCCGCAAATATAGGAGGAAGATTGGATAGACCACTATATATACATAGATATTCACGAGGTCTTATTCGCAATATTTCTGGTAGAGCTGTACGAATGGATCACGAGGTTAACTAATAGCGTGGGAAGGTGCAGATTAGACAAGCCTATTGTGTGGACTCTGGAACTGGTGCTTAGGCTAGAAGCCACTGACAGTAAAATCACACGTTCAGTAGATCATTGGCTGGATCGGGTAATAGGAGGATTTATCACTGAGTTCGTGATAGCTACAACTATGAGCTATAGTGAAGCAGGAAGGAGATTTCTTTAAGGACCTCAGGGTATGTATATCAAATCAGTGAATACTTGGATTAACATGTTGTTGTGTGAAAAATAGATTATGCACATGTATTGATGTCTGGAGTAACATGGAGCGGAAGAGGTTACTGCAAAACGGGAGGGATAGGAAACAATCCTTTAGCATCTATTTCTTAGGAAAGCGAGGAGGAGCTCACAAATTTCTCACCAAGAAGTGCATTCTAGTTGATTGGGAAGCGATTTCCACTAATACCACCTCTGTCCATGCCAGCACCCTCTTCACCTACGTCAAATTCATCCATTCCAACCCCACCACCACCAAAAGTTGGGATGGTGAGCGCAGTCCAGCTGCCAACATTTAAGGGTGTAGGAAATGAGGAACCAGGCTAGTTTTGGTTTGTGATAAAGGTTGTATGGGATGCTGAGGGCATCACAGATGATAACATCAAGAAGGCTACCTTAGTTAGTGTGCTGCAGGACCACGCCCTAAGTTGGTACATGAAATATTCAAGTGATCATCCAAATGAAGGAATAACAACAATCCAAGAGGTGCTGAACAAGGAATTTGGGCGAATAAAGTCAGAAACGTAGTCAGTTATGAGGTTCAAGGAAATTTTAATGTTGCCTGGTGAAACCCCGTGGGATTTGGATCAGAGGTTGAAAAGCACCATCCGTGAGGCCAACATGACACTATGGGATGCACAACACCATGCTTGGTTTTCGCATCATTAACGCAATATTTGAGATTAGCTCTGTCACAACAAAAGATCTCAACCCACTGAAGTGCTAGAGGCAGCAATGCGGCTACACGAAACCCCAATACAGGATCTAGGGTTGGGAGTACAACAAATCCAAGCACAAATACAAAATTTATGTCTAGAAATGTGAAGCTTGAAACAAGGATAGGTGCCTATGACAGAGGCACAAGAAGAATTGTGGTGTATCAAATGTAACAGATAGTTCCAGACCACTGTCCGATCTTTGCGAACTATGTGGCAGGAGGGGGACCAAGAGCATTGCGACTAGAGATACAAGCTGGGCCAAGCATGCCACCCGCACTCTGGTGCACAATTTTTCAGGTGGGAGGAAAGCATGCCACAGAAAATTGTCACCTATTGCCAAACTTAAGGCAACCCCCTCCTCAACAGTTATTTTGTAACTTCTGCAGAACAGTGGGCCACAATGAAAGAAATTGCTGCAATTACGAGATGTTGATGGACTGAACACTTGCTTATAGGATGCAAACGGAGGCACGTGGGAAGGATCCCAATGCACCTCTACTGTGGGGAGGGTACCAAGGACGCAGATAGGGTTGTGGGGAATGGGACTTGGACGGGGACGAGGACGATTAATTTGCTATAACTGCAGAGGGCCAGGGCATTACGCATGGGATTGCATGATCCTGACCAAAGTTTGTTGTCCTTACTATTACCAATTTGACCAGAAAGCAGTCAATTGCCCCATGTTGATTGCTCAGATGCAGGAAAAGGGGGTGCTTCCAGCTAACCCCACTCAGAATGTCCAAATGATGAGGGTTGAACCCTGCACGGAGGATCCTAATGTAAATATGATGATCCAAAGTGGTGCCATAACCGGAGAAGGTAAGGGGAAGTAGCCAGAGATGGATGCACAGGTCCGTAAGGCCCCCTCGAAACAACCAGACTTTGACTTGGAGCATGCAAAGGAAACTTTTATGGAAGCCAAGAAGCACTTCACGGAAGCTTCTACGTCTCGAAGTAAGGATTAATTCAGATCAGAGAAGGATACTTCTATGCTAACCACCTTCTTGGAAACTTGCATGAACTTACTCAGGGATGCTAAAGCGGTAAAGGAGCTGTAAGAATTAATAACTCGATGCGTGGGTGATCCAAGTGGATATTGGTGGCCACCCGCTAATTCGACTTGGATCCCCTCTAAGTGCTTCGTGCAGTTTTT
Organism: Pinus taeda; assembly: GCA_000404065.3. NCBI lineage: Eukaryota > Viridiplantae > Streptophyta > Pinopsida > Pinales > Pinaceae > Pinus > Pinus taeda. The sequence goes on from APFE030809468.1 coordinate 21,355, forward strand.
TTCAGTTTCCTTAATTATAGCACAATTTACTATTTTTAGCAGTTTTTTCGGGTCCTTAACTTCCGGAGCCATTTTGAGGCCCTAAACGACGTTTTTTGGGAAATCTACCGCCAGCGATTTT
>APFE030809468.1:48620-122824 GCA_000404065.3 Pinus taeda
GATTCCACTTGGAGACTGATGATCTCTTACTCATCCCTGGTCGAAAACAGAGAGGCAAGTGTTAGAGGGGAAGTTTCTGGAAGATTCTATGATCTTCCACCTCGCAAACTATTTTTGCCATTTGTCCATTCCTACCCATCGTACCCTACAGAGGGTCTATGCAGTATGCATCACACCCTTTATAATGGGAAGGTGATATGCATCACACCCTATGCACTGGGTATTCAATATGGTCTAGTTTTGACCATTTCTGAGCAGTTTTTAGTGGAGAACTTCTGGGATATGATGTAATCAGCTAACCTTGTTCCTTTAGGTAGTGAAGCACCAATTTTAAGGACTTAGGAGCCCTCAGTTTATGGACATTTATGATTGGGCTTGCAGTGCCCAAAGATGTCTATAACAGTCACTTTCGGTATCAACTGGTCGTTGATTTAGATTCTGAGTAATTATGGTATTTTGAATGATAGAGGTCGAGAATAGCCATACCGGAAAACCAATTGTGATCCCTGGAAGGGAAAATGTGGCCATATATGGAGCACCAATATTTCCCCAAGAACAAAATGGACAAGGATTCCCCTCAAGAGAGATTCCTTGATTGGTGGTTTCCATTATCTCAACCTAAGATCAAAAAAGGATCAGGGATGTTATTTCGAATTAAATAAATTTTAATGACACTTTGACACAACTTTGCTTTTTCAATTTTTAAGAGATGAGAAAAAGCTAAAGATGACTCTAGTCCCCTTCAATTTTTAATGAGCTTGAACTAATAAGTGCTCATATGGACCTTTTCTTTTAAGGAGTCGAAAAGGAATGAAAGTGACTACTCTAGAAATCTAGACAGAGGGATTACCAAACCAATCTCAAAACTGCAATATACACCTTGGTGGTAGATTAAAGAGAAATTACCAAGGGCTTATGTATGGTAGTCAATCTTACCAAATGTTGTGTTCAGTGCATTGCGATCAATAGGGTGGTAGACATGGCTTCCTATGGATAAAGGATATTAGCCTACTATGGTCTCCCAATATATACTCAACGTTATGAGGAGCACAAGTCCGTGCTATCACTTGTCGTATCAAAGAGGAGGAATCAACCAACCTTCGATGAAAATGTTAATTACTAGATTTTACGACGTTGGAACACATCTCTAGCCTAGACCTCTAGATGTGTTGTGTTAGGTTCCAAAGCATTTTTAAGTTCATTGAGATTTATTTTAGAGTTGATCTTGTTTAGAAGTTTGCCTTTCAAGGTTCATCGCATGATGTAGATGTAAAATTCCTAAACATGCAATCTAAAATGATAAACAATTGTTGTTTATTTTTAGTAATGAAAATCCTAGCTACTAAGGAAAGAAGATTACGATTCTTGCAACCAAAGAGCAAAGAGCACACACTAAATGCACTTTTCCTAAATCATTTTTCGCACACAGTCTAAATGCAAATGCAAATGCATGCATTTGTTTTTTCCCTTAATGTCAGGAATGCCAAAAAGGAAAACTAAGTATAGATCTGAAATATTTTCTTCAAAGCGACATTTTCACAATTTCATTTTCAAAATGAGAGGAAAACTTAAATGACACTTTTCGATTTCGAATAGGAAATGCTTTCAACACTTTGAATAATCAACAAATCAAATCATATACATGACAAAAATTTCAATCGACTATCTAAAGAAAGAAGACTCAATGACACTTCTCTTTTTGACACAAAATGACAGGTACAACACATTTTGCACCAAAACAAAAGATCAATTTAAGCTACTTTTTGACAAAGGATCATAAATGATGGACAAATACATTAAAACATTTACTAATCCTAATAATGGAGGGTGAAATATGTAAAGTAAGGAGGCTTCAACAATGAGATACTGATCATAGGTAGAAAAACATCTAAATAGAGCTGAAAAAAAGGACAAAAAAACCGAAATTCAAAGAGAGAAATAGGATTACTCCTTCACAGAAACAAGGATGCATATCACCTGCTACACACGGGAAGTTTGATTCATATTAGCTTCTAATTACAGACAGTGCGATGGGTCAGGGAGCACAACTGAGGTGATTTTTGGCTCAAATTTACAGCTAATTTCAGTGAGTTAAGCTGAGCTATTATGAACAGTAAAGAACAAAGTACAAGGGTATGATCTTGGGAGGTTACTGAGCTACCAAAAGGGCATCTAGAATTCTTGTAAGCCAGATGTTCAAATCATAAACTAAACCAGAGATTGAATGAAGCAGCATTCATCTACTTTGCAATTGTAGAGCAAGAGCAGTTCGAAGGCTATCTGGCTAACTTCAGGCTCCTTCTATAGTTTATAAAGAAAACAATCAACAACAAACAAACAAACTATTCATTCCCCGGCAGAGTCGCCATTTTTTTCAGGTAAAACTAGTGTCTTTTCGATCTGCTAGTCCCACTAAGATTGGAAGCTATCTTAGAAACAAACAATCAAAGAAATTTGTGATTTCCTCTATGTATGATAGATAAGAGAGAAGCAAAGGGACCAACCTGGATCTTCCGCTTGACTCCTTGCTTGATTTCTCTCCCCCTTGATAGAGCTTGCAACTCCTCTCCTACTTGTCTCGCTTAGAGAATACCTATAGAAACAAAGTAACAAAACACCATCAAAGCATCTCGATCTATTATATCATAAACAATGTAGAATCAAAAATACATTGAACATACAATTGCATCCACACATAGCAAGATTCACAAATACATGATTGTATAGAGGAAAACTCAAAGAACTTTATTAAAATAGAAGGGAAAATTACAACCCAACTGTCTGATCCAGCATCATCGTCCCAATATCAAATCCCTCTTCACCTCATGAAAAGAAATATCACCCAAGAATACAATGCTCCTTCTCAAAGACAAACTATTAGCACTTCCTTACAAATTACAAAATCCAGCCTCTAGATCTCTCAGATGAGGGATCCATATATAGTTTTCTGCAAGGGTGTGAGTCATCTCTGGGTTTTTGATTAGTGTCATTCCACTTGTAGTGCTTGGTTCCACTTGGATATTTCATTGATCTCTTACTCATCCCTGGGTGAATTAAGAGAGGCAAGTGTCATAAGAGAAGTTTCTAGAAGATTCCATGAGCATCCACTTAGAAAAATTCCTCAGACGTTTGTCCATTCTCGCTCATCACACCCCACAGAAGGCATCGTCAGTATGAACCACACTTGGTTAGTGTAGGAGTCAGTATGCACCGCACCCTGATAGTAGAGAAGTCAGTATGGTCCAGTTTTGGCCACTTCTGAGTGGTTTTTCAGGTGGAACGTTTGGGGAATGATGTAATCAGTTGACTATGATCCTTTAGCGTATGAAGCAACACTTTTAGGGGTTAAAGAGCCCTTTGTTTATCGACATATAAGATTGGGGTTGCAGTGCCCAAATATGTCTATAACAAGGTGTAGCTCTGAATATGCAAAGGAAAGGGCACATATGTCAAAGGTAGGCATGCAAATGGCCAGAATTGCTAGCAAAGGCTACAAGTGTCTAAGGTGTGGACATCCAATCAGCTTAGAATTAGTAGTCCAAAGCCACGCCAACAGATTGGTGCACTAGCGGCCAGTGCTAAGGTTAGTAAGGGCTGAGGGAAGTTGTGGATACCACAAGTTCGCTGGGCCTGTAATAGATGACAGAAGGAAACTTAGAAAAGGAAAAGTAGCCATAGGCCCCGCAACATCAATACATTGTGGTCACGACCAAGGAAGAAATGTGCACTACGAAGGGATGGATCTAGTAGAGTAGACTAGGAACAAGCTGCGACACTGCTATCATGGTTGCGCCCACACTCATGGAAGAACATAACCCCCCTATCGGTTACCTAGATGCTTGAAAGGTGCTCGCAACCCAGGCTAGCAAGGCAGTTCTGAACTTGCACCAAAGGTGCGAGCACCTGACTAGCAATAGAACCTACAGTATCATCACCTCGAGTAGTTGAGAGAAGGCATTGGACTATAAACCAGTCTGTGGAAAATGGGCGCGACAAAAGGATTCTGTACCAAGTCAGATAGTCCACAAAATTGTAGCTATGTCCCAAGCATGGTGCTACCATGGGAAAAATTCAAAATATGACCGTCAACAACATTGGTCCTAACAGGAAGGTTAGATTACATCAGAGGAGTGGGCGGCGGGACATTAAGATGAAAGTTCCAGACGAGATACGCAAAGATCTTCCGACTCAATGCCACTAATAAAATGAAAATGGAGGGAAGGGATTTTTTCAAATCTCATAGTTTGTGGCCAGCACTGGACCTTTGGCACTTTGAACCAACAAAAAGCAGCTAGTACGTGGCTACTAGGCACCCCATGAGTACCATGGCAAGAACCCGAGCACGGGCCACAGAAGAAATGCAATTGAATCAGGAAGAACCCAAGGACGTAACTTAAGTTCCCGAAGTTCCTAAGTCCCCACATTCCCTGCGACCCAGGAAGAACAAGCAAACGGTAGGAACAGTCTAGAACTCATCAAGACTGAACAAATGTTTGGGAATTGACAAAGGAAAAGCAGTCACCACCGAACTCGTTGAGGAGGATGACGATTTGAAAGCCCTGATTGATCAGATTAATGCCTAGATGGAGGAAGAAGAAGTTGCGTTCCAACTTCCATCGTCACCCTTATATCTTTCTCCATGGACAGGGACAACCAAGATATCGAAAGACGTGGATTCCGCAAAGACTACGCTACAAAGCCCACTTCTTCTGAACACCATAAGGTTCGAAGGGTTGCCGATGGGGCACGTTCCAAGTGTCAAATTCAAAGATTGGGACCTTGTAGATAGCGACAAGTTACCCAAACTAGTCGAAGACAAGTTATTGCCATAGAAGTGGTTACTAGGTGTGGAGAAGGTGGGACCGTTAAATCTCAAGTGGATACCTCACTATCACCACACGACCATCACATATTTGTGATTTGACAGCTATTATGTCTCATACATGATGGATATCTCTGGTTGGAAGAGCCGATCCTGATCACAGCCAACCTAATCCACCAGATTATGCACCTGTTGCTTAAAGGGAATCACCCCGCAGACATAGCAAGAACTAGTAGCGAGGGAGGACTCGCCGAAAACGTGAAGGAAAAATACCATTTGGATAAAGGAAAGCGGGGTTATGTCATAGCCAGCATTAGCGACCACATGGTATGAGTCGCCACTTAGCTACTAGCCAGTAAACTCATGAAAAAATGTCGGGTGGATGAGGTGCTAGCCCCGATCATTGCATTGGTAGGGAAGTGTGCCAAAGGGGTTTAGTTCAATTGGGCACAGTTTTTTATGCAATGAATTCCTGACCAATTGTCACGAAGCATATGGAAAAGGTATTACATTTCATTATGCATGGTTGCTTTTATCATTCCTTCTGGTTATAGGCAAATTACCGTAGGATAGCCAGTTTCCCAGTCTGGAGGATAGCCTACCTAAAGCCATGCAGTATATTTCGCTTTGGGCTACAAAGGACATAGCAAGGGTTTCCATGATCCAAGTGTTTTGGACCTCCATGGAAGGAAAGATACGAACACAGATTGCTCAAAAACTATGCATGTCCCCCGCAATTTACAATAACTTTTAGAGCACAACTGAGTTCAAAGCAGAAATGCGTCACTTGTATATCTGCGTGCGAAAGGATCTAGATCGATCATGGTCCACACTTCCATTCCTTACAACAGATGATGTCATTTATGCAGTATTAGTAGCATAGCTTCTGGAATGGTGCACCCCAAGCAAGGCCGTTCTCAACAGGCTGACAACACAAAACAAGGAACGCCAGCAGTGACTCACTCAACTGGAAAAAAAGACACATTAGGAACAACAAGCCGCTTCGCAGTAGGAAGCTACCACGAGCCCAACAAATGCAGATCAGGGAATGGACTTGGAACATGACCTACAATAGGAAATGGAGGCGTAGGACCACCTCAAGCAGTCGCGTGCCAAGGAATCACTGGCAACCCGAAAAAAGTCCAAAAAATCAAAGGCTCTGGAAAAATAAATCATGGTAGTAGCCAACGAACAAGAAATGTTACAACCAGCGCATTACCCAAACTAATCACTAAACAAACAGCTGTGTTGGGGGAGATCAGAGTGCAGTTGTAGGCATTACACGAGCGACCCCCCGGCTGGGTCACCTGACAACTAGCAGAAGATACAGCTGTTGCCAAGCAGATGGTCAGTACGCACATGCCACACACCCTACCGTTTCCAGCACGTGTTTTCCGAGCTGCAGTCGCAAGTGAAGAATATATTTGGGAATTAAATCTAGCTGCCCTGTCTAGAGAAGTACTATACTTACTCCACGAGGGAGTAACTCAGGAGTTTCGAACCAAGGAAGGATGCTCTTTCCACATCTTGACTGAGCAAAAGGGAAAATTACAACATGACACTCTCCATCATAATGACCTAGCCGCACGATACTGGGATGTAGAACAAGTTGTGATGGAGGTATGTAGCATGGTACTAGAGCTAGCCATCCCCGGGGACCTCCCACCAGCTACCAAGATTCAACACATGGCAACCGGCTTTCACACTGCTCAAGCGGAGGCCACATGAGCCCAGGAGGAACTAACATTACAAGTTGCAGAACTCTATCTCAAGGCACGACCACCCACACCGCCGGCCGAACGGGAACACCACTGCCGAAAAATTCTAACTGGCTTGGAAACAATGTGGAGTGTTGTTCATGAATACTGGGAACTACTAGGTTAGTCTCTCGGGATACTCACATCCCTCCAGGAGGACCCAACCATACAGCAAGTGGAAACCAAGGTGTGCAAGTTACAGTAGGCCTACAACACCACTCGTGGGGCTACACAGACGATCGCTATTATGTAGTGGTTGGCCAAAATGAAGGAGGCCCAGGCGCTCAAGGCCCAAGTTGACGTGGTGCTGCAACAGGAAGAAGTACTCAAAGAATGTATCTAGCCCTATCTCAATGAAACGTTTAGCGTATCTACAACTATTGAAGGCAACTACAAGTGATAGGGATGCATCAGTGCCTGACTTGGAAAAGGTACAAAGGCTTGCAGTCTAATTTTTTGCAGAGACAGGCAATATGCATAAGTTGCTGATCGATCTCCACGCGAAGATTCCCGCACTAGATGAGTGACTTGGGACAAGTCATGATGATTGTGTTGGGGGATTGTTGGGCAAAAAAAGCCTCGCACAATGGTCATGGGGCAAAAATCCCAAGATTTTGGTGTAAAGATAGGGTAAAGACTCCACAGGATGCGCGAAGCATGATTTGTAATAAGTGGAGTCAAAGGGGTAGTCCACCCAAGCATAATGTAAAGAAATGTAAATGAGTCAGCCAGCCCATGGATCGTTGTCCATGGAAATGTATAAATAGGGTGAGGCTCTATGGGTAGAGGTAGCATAGTAATTTTTTGGTATGCACTCTTAGATCTAATATGTAATGGGTTTTTGAGAAGGGAATGTTTGGAAGTGTCTGTAAGTCTAAGTCCAGGGTTTGGGTAGTGGATAGAGGCTCTGTAGCTATGTGCATTGAGGCCTAGAAGAGTCCACAACTATGTGCGTGGACCCCTATAGCTGAGTGCGCAGGGTGGATTTGGATGTATTGGTGAAGAAGTTGAATAAAACTAAGTTGTTTATGAAATTTTGTGTTAAATCTAAATTATCGTGGATCTGGTTTTTGTATGTTTACTATAACTGTTTGATCTATGCGCATTTGCTTATACTTGAATCTGTGGCTATTCTAAGTGTGCGAACTGGTTAACTCCGATAAATGTTTGCTTAAATATCACAATAAGTAGATTGAATACATAAACAACGCAATAATAAGTAGTAAGGATTATTCTGGGTTCAGATTTGTGCGAAACAGAGCAGCATGAAGCTGTGGAACGGTGCGCGAAACCTCTAGACATCCCAAGGGTTTGAAAACCTAGTTTCAAAACCCTCCCCTACTACCTCGGGTGAGGCCTCAGCCCACGCTTTGCGGGCTGTTGCTGAAAGGGGCAGTAGCTGTAGGATTTCTTTGGCTAAAGAATTTTTCCAAACCTGGGTCAAGCCCATATAAGCCAATAACAACGAACTATCCTCAGGGACCCTTGTTTCATTTTTTAACAAGGTTGACACAAGACAACAAACTATCCTCAGAGATCCATGTTTCATTTTTTAATGAGGTTGACACAAGACAACGAACTATCCTTAGATTCCTTGGTTTCATTTTTTAATGAGGTTGATAGAAGACAACGAACTATCCTCGAGAGCTGTTTCATTTTTTAATGAGGTTGACACAGTAAAAGAACTATCCTCGAATTTTTCAATCACAACTCAGAAGAGGTCATGAAGGAGAGATCTGGTACTAATGCCCCCAGTACGTAATGTGCAACATCACTAAATTGATCGCCAGTTGATGTAGTTATGGAACGGGTTGCCACATAATTAACCCATGGCTAGGATGATACCATTGGTTGACTAGGAGCTATATTTGGACCGGGAAATGAGAGCTGGTCAAAGGTGACAATTCTGCCTTCATTCGGGAAACACATCACTCAAACGAGTGTGGAAACAATAGCTCCCATGCCATAAACATAGTCACGCCCTAGAAGCAAATTGTAATCTAAATGTCTTTGGACTACCATCACGTTCAGATAAACAATTTTTCCTCCCAAAGTAATAGGCAACTAAGGAAGGATCCCTAATGGTTGACTAGTTCCTCTATTAAAAGCCAACATATTCTAGGTAACTGGCGCAAGCGGTAGTGAACCAAGTGCTTGCCAAGAAGTTGAGGAAAGGATACTCATAGATGCACCTTCATCTATAATAGTTCCAAATACAATCATATTACAAACCTGTACTATAATCTAGAAAGGCACATAGGAAGGAAGGTGGAATCTTTCCAGTCGATTCCAATCAAAGGAAGTGACTAGACTACTTGAGGGGGTACAGTAAAAATGGGAAGATTAACCCCTTGAGTTACTAGAGTGGGAGGATTTTCCTCCTATCTTGATGGAATAGGAGGACAGCCCTCAAGCTCATTAGAATCTGAAGAAACAAAAAGGACTTGAGTGGTATCATGTTCACTCTCTTTGAGAAGGGTATGATTTACTGAAGGTGAAATCAGGTCAACTCTTACCTCAGCCTCTTGATTTAGGTCGGTTATAGACTCATAGAATTCAATTTTAGAGAGAGTGGGTTTGACCGAGGGTTGATTTTGGTCAGTTAATTCATCAACTAATGAAGAATTTAGGGAGAGTTTCTTGTAACCAGATGGAAGTCGCTGTGGTGAAGCAGGATGGTTATCCAACACTCTTTTTGGTTTCATCCAGATAGGGGCAAAGATGAATGGGGTGATTCCCATCACATAACATACATGGAAACTTAACTTCACCCTTCTTTCCATGAACCTTACTAGCACTAGTTGATGGTGTTTCACCAACATGATCTCTAGAAGTTGATGAGATAGGATGATGTGAATAGGAAGACGATTCTTCTAAGATCTAAGGAATATTAGGACAATTTCAAAGAATATGGTCTCCTACACAAAGTTTGCATGGATGTCGAACTTTGTGAGGCTTGATGGGTAGTTTCTCATCAGATGTTGCATTCAAAACAATGGCTGCTTGGTTGCCCGTCTACTGAATTTGCTTCTTCTTGTTCTTGTTCTTCTTCCCTTTCTTATTCTTCTTAGCCACATTGTTACTAGTACCAATACTTTCACCAGGCAAAGAGGAAGAAGGGGAGGAAGAAACAACTGAGGAAGAAGGCAAAGGGACAACTTTAGGATCAACTAGAGGTTGATTTTGTCCAATTGGAGGTGTACTCGATTGCGGAGAAATCGTGACATTTTGAACCAAGGAGGTTGAAAGAAACCATACTGGCAAGCCAATAGTAAATCTTGGAAGGGACAATGTAGCCACATAAGGAGCACCAATATTTCTGAAAGGAGGAAAAGGACTAGGATTCCCTTCAAAAGGAATTCCTTGATTGGTGGACTCCAGATTTGTCACCATACGTTTCAACCTAAGATCAACTAAGGAGTGAGCGTTGAGGATGTTATCTGTCAAACACACACATGGCAGCAACAAAATATTAAAGATAAGCAGGAGGGTACATCTATTATTTGACAATAATATACATTTATAGTACATTTATGTGACCATTGGGTTCCACATCCCAAGGTCTCTTGGACTTCCTTAGCCTATTCGGCTTCCACACCAACCCTTAGAGTATTAGGTGTCCAACATTCCCCCCTTAATCCGAAGGGTTATGTATGAGTCCAAAAAGAGAGTTGTAATAGAAAATGTGCAAAATTTCATGGCAGCACTAGGCTAAATGTGCTCTCTTAAATTTTGGTATAAAGGGCGGTGGTTTAAGGATGACAACCAACACTGGAATGCTTGGTGCAGTTCTCAGAACTCTTCCAATTCTGGCATGAAGTTGACATCTTCTGCTAGAGGAAGTTCTCCTAACGTTTTGAAGAGGGAAACCTTCAACCATGAAAGGGAGGTCTCACCCCGCACAAAAGGGAGAACCTCAACCTGAAAAGGGAGGTCTCAACATGTGATGGTTTAAGGATGACCAACAACTTTGGAATGCTTAATGCAATTCCTGGAACTCTTCCAAAACTGGAAAGAAGCTGAAGTCTTCTACTAGAGGAAGTGTCCCCAATTCTTTGAAGAGGTATCACCGACTGAAGGCATGCTCAAGGGGCATATTTGTCTCTGGATACAACTCTAAATCTGGTATGGTAGATTGTGGCTCAAGCTTGCTTGATGTGACTTTGAAGCTTGTAGATGACCATCATTTCCCCCCTTGTCAGGTACAAGGTGAGATGATGGAGAAAAATCAACTGCAAGACTGTTCAATACTCTAGAACAAGTTCTGACATATGACTGAAATATCTTCTTGGCTGTTGATTCCCATTGCCAAGAAGCGATCCATCAAAGTTGAATCTTTGTTCTTGCAGGAGGTTTGTTTTTGAAGCATCTGTTTGAAGATTGACTAGTTTTATGACAACGTTCACATGGATGAAGATCAAAACAGTGATATTTCATATGGCCAACTCAGTCACAGTGTTGGCATTTCACAATCTGTTGCTATGGAAGAGGGGAAAAATCTAGAATAGCTGGAGGTGAACTGTGATGTAGGAATCCAACACTCTGAAACTGAATGGGCTTTGAGTAGTCTGGAATGTGAAAGGACATGTTCTTGCCATATCTAAGACCAGTTCTGTGCTTGTTGTGGACGAGCTCTTCCCAAGGTCTAATGATGGGTTTGGCAAGTGCAGGCTGAATTTCTGCTTTTGCATGCAAATCTGTTGTTGCATTAGGCACTGAATCTGAATTTGCAACATTATTGACTTGTTGTTTATGGGAATCTGTCTCATTTTTCTAAACAGAAATAGGTTCAGAATGACGACTCCATTGTTGTAATTCTGCTTGTTGTAGCTGAGATTCAAGCTGTAAAAATTCAATCTTGTCTTTTGCATTTTGCAAACAAGTTCTGATGTCAAGAAGAGAAACTTTGTTGATTCTTACTTTATCATGATCAGAGGAATGTATTAGAGTTTTTAAGAACTCTAATGTTTCAGTAATTTGAGCCATATTATCCATTGTCAAAATTACTCCTTTCTAAAAAAACTGATCACAACTATGACCCAACGAGTAAAAGTAACACCCTCTCATAGTACAAATACACAACAAAATCCTTTGTAAATTTGCACCAAATAGCTAATGTGCAACCAGAAAACAACAATGACTTTCCTCCATGAAAGAATTCTTTGATGATGTTCAAAACGATTTTGTTTCAATTTTATCTGTCTTGGTGTCATCTTATCCCTCAATATCTCATCTCCAATCATGTGAAATGAAAAATCATAAGAATAAGCGAGGGCACACCTTGATCCAGGTAGCTTGATAGGATCAATTACTGAACAACCTAGATCAAATGCTTTATCGCTCTCTGTTGATATTTTTCTCAGTATGCCAAAACAAAGCAACTCTCAATGGCCTCCAATGTCTAAACTGCTTCAAATCTTGAGAAACCCCACAAAATGAACTGTAATGCACAAACATCAATCAAGGTCCACCTGCATTTATTGGCATTAAGCAACCAATGACATGAAATCACATACGATTGAATTGGGTGCGGTCCTGAAGCACTAAACAACAATCCCAAAAGCTTCAAATTACTAGAAAACTGAATATTATATTGAAAGTACAGGAATGTCAAACACATTTTTTTTTAGTTTTTTTTTTAATTTTTTTTTTTTTTACTGTATGTCTTAACACTTCTTGGTGTGGCACCCCAAAGAGTTCTTCACTTCTGTCCAGCCGAGTTATTCCAACCATGGAAATTTCCCATCTTTGTTCGACAACTCAATTGTGGAAGAATTCTATGATACCAATAGCCTAAACCAACTTCTAGAGATACTGATAGCCCAAGAGTGCCTGTCGAATGAAGTTACAAATGCCTTGAAGTTTGAAATACAACAAGAGAGCTCAGTCCTACACTAGCAACAACTTCTATGGAAGAATCTAATGATGTCTGGCCATACTTAAAATCAAATAAATATTGGCAAGAAATAATTCTCAATTGAACATTAGTTGCACCGTGGAATAGTTATTTTTGTGTGAAATTACAACAGTTTGCTTTCATTCTCATTGTTGATGCACATATCTCTCTCGATCAAAGCCAAACTCATGATGACTTAGAGCAGACAACCGGTTGGACTATGAAGAAATAATTGCTATTGTATATGGACTTTCAGACAAGACGATATCATGCCCATCTGCAAATGAATCCATTCCTTCTGCCATTAGTTTCCAGAATAAACCCCCTCCTCCTATTCTTCCACTGCATGTAGCAGCATAAATTTTTTCATAAACCTTTAAGAAAAACCTGTCCCTTTGAGTCATGCTATATCCTGGGTCTTTGTATGATTTTCCAAATTCAGCAAATAATAATAGTTTCTTTAGTGTCAAAAACTACTTCAGTTACTTCAAATGAGGATTATCCTTATCATCATAGGACATTTGTGGGCTCCGCAGACAATCTATCGCCCACCAATGATTTTCCAGCTGCCACCAAGAGGTGTTTTGGAAGTTGCTAAGATAAGATATGACATACTAATAGAGAATAGTCTTCAACCACTACACAGCAAAAAGAGTATGTTGATTTTAAACAGAAGTTGAAACACAGGATTTATCTTGCCAGCCTTTCACCATTGGTCATAATACCAATCCTAAAGATAGCACTTGGATTATATGGATCCAAATAATGCTTGTTGTGAGAGCCTTCGTGGAAATGCAAAATGAGCGACAGGCTCATGAAACAGTGAGAGAGATCAATTACAATGCATTCATGATTGTAGGTATGCCAAGACCCGTTAGGGCCACAACAGAAGTAGCTGAGATGTTTCCTGACCATCCAACACCCCCTAGGAGAAGAATACAATGCTACTAAATAGAATCTAATGATCCATATTGGAGAGTTGCTTTGAGTTTGAGCATTTCTCTATGTAGAAGATTTCCTAAACGCAAATCATTCAACATTCATCACAGAAAAAAAAAAACACATCCCAAAAATCGCTCTTCACGATAGAATCCAAAATATAAATGGTCATGGCAGTAATTATGATGAGAAAACAAGGTATCACAACAATTTCAATGGGTGGAGGGCAGAATTGATACGCAGGTAAAGGCGACAGTAATGCTTTTGAGATTCAGGATCCGTACCAACAAAACATTAAGTCTCAACATTTTGACAAGGTAGCATTCGAGTAGAGAAAACCATCATGGGAATAATGCTTGGCTGAGAGAGGTTTTAGTGACAAAAGATGCACAACAGAGGGACAAATCTGATAGGAGTTACAGTATAGAAAATTAATTTGAGACATGCGCACCTGGGTATGAGGAAAAGATGTTAGCTTTTCTATATCAAGAAAATGGGCAAAGCTATAGGACAAGCATGCACAAAAGGGCCACAAAAACAAGTGGCTCATAGTGGAGCAAGGTAAGAGATCACCTGCTCTGATACCATGTCAAACACACACATGGCAGCAACAAAATATTAAATATAAGCAGGAGGGTACATCTATTATTTGATAATGATATACATTTATAGTACATTTGTGTGATCGTTGGGTTCCACATCCCAAGGTCTCTTAGACTTCCTTATTCTATTCGACTTCCACACCAACCCTTAGAGGAATAGGTGTCAAACATTATCCGAGGTCAATTAATTTTTACGACACTAGAACACAACTTCGCTTTTTCATTTTTAAAGAGTCGAGAAAAAACAAAAGATGACTCTAGTTGCTTTTGATGTTTAATGAACCTGAAAGGACAAGTGCTCGGATGATCCTTTTACTTTCAAAGAGTTGAAAAGGAATGAAAGTGACTACTCTGGAGATTCTAGATAGGAGGGATTACTAGACTAATCGCAAAACTACAATATACACCTTGGTGATAAATGAAAGAGAAATTACCAAGGACTTTAAGTACAATAGTCAATCTTCCTGAATGTTGTGTTCATTGCATTGCAATCAGTAAGGCGACAGAGTCGGCTTTCTAGGGATAAAGGATTTCAACCTACTGGGGTCTCCCACCATATACTTGATGCTACAGGGAGCATAAGTCTATACTAGCACTTATCGAATCAGAGAGGAGGAATCACCCAACCTCAATGAAAACGATAGCCACTAGGTTTAAAGACGTCGGAACACGTCTCTAGCCTAGACCTCTAGATGTTTTTGTTAAGTTCCAATGCATTATTAGATTAATTGATGTAAATTTGAGGTTGATCTTTCTTAAAATTTGCCTTTGAGGGTTCACCATGAGATGTTTTTTGAAATTCCTAAAAATGCAACTAAAATGAGAAGCACTCTTTCCATTTATTTTCAACAATGAAAATCCTAGCTATGAGGGATAGAGCATACAAGTACTTTTTGAACAAGCAGCAAAGAGCACAAACTAATGCAATTCCCTAAACCATTCCTTTCAATCATTCACAAACTCAAAATCTAAAATGAAAATTGTGTGTATTTCTTTTCAGTTTCTCTTAATGTGGATGATGCAATAAGAAAAACTAATGCACAAATGATTCAGAACTCT
The DNA here is from genome assembly GCA_000404065.3 of Pinus taeda. Taxonomy (NCBI): domain Eukaryota; kingdom Viridiplantae; phylum Streptophyta; class Pinopsida; order Pinales; family Pinaceae; genus Pinus; species Pinus taeda. The sequence goes on from APFE030809468.1 coordinate 63,696, forward strand.
TTGCATAAAAAATGATGTTTTGCGACAATTTCTTTTAAAGGGAAAAGGAAGAATGTACAACACTTTCAACTTTAAAGAAATTAATATTTTTGACACTTTAAATGAAAATACAAATCAAATGCACAAAGAAATCAATCGATTATTTGTGAAGGAAGATTTTACAACATTTCATTTTACGAGGAAAATGACGAATTGACGACACTTTTCTATCAACAAAACAATTGATCAAAATTATCTTTTGATAGTGGATTGCAAATGATATATAAATACATAAAAAAAATCCAACAATCCAGTCTAAATTGGCTCAAATAAGGAGATAACAGACTGCTTTTAGAGACAAAACTTCATTTACATTCAACAAGTATTTCAAATTGCTTAAAATTGACAAAAGTTTCAGTTCCTAGATGGGAAAACTAGCCCTAAAAGGATCAATGCAGGCAATAGTTAGAGACAGTGCATTTAATTTCACTCTATCTAAGCAGGAGGTGCACTATAGCACACTGTGTCAGTCAGAGAACTGCGATGATCATTGAAAGAAACTTTATACTTGAATTTGGCTCAATTTTCAGTGAATTTAGACTTGAATTCAATAAATGACAGAAGGTACAATATGTCAAAGTGCTTTAAGAGATCAATAAGCTACTACAAGGGTTAGGATCATTCCCTAGTATGGTTGCCAATTTGTTTTTGGCAAATTTAGTGTTTTTACAAACGCCTAACCCTCTAGACTTAGTAGGTAGTCTAGAAACAATAGTCAGAGTAATTTGCTCCTTTTCCTATAATTAATAGATAAGAGAAGGAGGAAAAGAAACCAACCTGTAACTTTCGCTAGCTCCCTCTCTCCTTTAATCGATTCCACCACTCCTTTCCGTACTTAACTCGCTTGGAAAGTACCTGCACACAAGCCGAGATAGAAACCCATCAAAGCATACAATAAATATCTGTTAATTAAACATATCATAGAATCCAGAATACGATATACATCATACAAAAAACATGAGTGGAAAAAGATTTGAATTGTTTATTGATAAAAGGAAATATTACAACCCATGCATATTCATGCTTGATTCAGTGTCTTCCTTCCAGTTTCGATCCCTTCTCTCCTCATGAGGCAACAATTCAACATCATTACAATACTCTTACTAATCTCATTCAAACAACATTTTCTTAGCTCAAGAAATTCCAACCTAGACCATCCTTTGAATGCTTGGTCAATTTATAGCTAAATGGAGGAGATTAAGCCATTAATGGCCCTCATGAATGCTCTACCAAAATTGGGAAGTGGTTCCATGGAGGAAGGGATAATGGATTGAGGTTCATTCATCTCCTTCCTCATCCAAATGTGAGCTCAATCATCCTGGAAAGTTCCAGAAGAATCCATTGGATGAGGAATCCAATGGATTCATTTAAAAAATTCAATGAATCTCACTCAAAACAGGTGAAACAAAGGCTAACTGCACTATAGTGCACTCAGATAGTGCAGTTTCTGCATTGCAATGCAGCTTGATAGAAGGCTACCTGCGCTGATCTCCTTAGAGGGATTTTTTGGATGAATGGTGTCATGGAAACTCTTAGGAGGCAAGCATGATGTAGGTTGACCTCGTTAGGGAATGAAAACAACTGAATTAGAGTTTGATGGACCCTAAAAATATGGATCTGGAAGTTGGGATCGATGTGCCCAAATTGACCTGTAACACGTAGCGATCCAGCCACCTCTTCTCGGATATATATGGAATTTTGTTCTCCTGTGTCATGAAATCGTGAAGCTTTCTATCCAACCACTCTTCAATTTCCTTCTTCGTAGGGTTCTAGTGTTCCAACATCAGACATCCCTTAGGCAGATCCTAGTCCTAGCAACAGAACCATTTGTTGGCTTGATGGGGCTTGACCCAGGTTCAAAAGTGATTTAGCCAAACAAATCTCAAAACGACCGACCCTTTCAGTAATAGTCTGTGGTACATAGATTGAGGTCTCACACGAGGTAGTATGGGAGGGTGTTGGAACTAGGTTTCCACACCCTAGGGATGTCTTTATGAATTTAGGGAAGTTCACGAACCAATCTTGTGCACTCGCACTGCTCCACGCAGCTGTCTAACCTTCACGTAGCTCTGTAAGTGCATGAAGATGTTGGAAATAATACTGAGGGGGGGGTGAATTAGTGTTATTAGGTCAATTATTTTTCATTTCACAATCAGATTTGTATACACTACTTCAGTTAGTAAATACTGCGTATGTACGAAACTTTAGTTAAGGAAACAAGCGTATATAAATAGACTTGTAATTTAAATTATTCTTCAGAAGTTGATCATTAATTTTTGCATCAAACCATATAAACAGTAACCACGAACAGTGAAACAGAACAGGTAATCACACATAAGAACACAAGACATAAGGTGGAAACCCAATGTGGGTAAAAACCACCTGCTGCAATTCGTCTCTATCTTCTTTTAATTAGAAACTTCTTTTTACAATATTTTTGTACTGGTGCAGTCCCTTACCAATACGCAGGCTACTACCTATAGAGGCTACAACCCTCTCTCATTCTCCAGCTTCTCCTAGAAGGGAGCTACAACCCTCTCAACTATTGTACTAGCTAAAATACTACTACGTAGGTGCTTACCTACAGAAGGCTATTTTCTTTCAGGGACCACGTTTCATAAATTTTTAGACTGGATCCATGAATAATATTAATCAAGCATCAAGTATATCTGCATCAACCAATCTCTTTGTACAACCAAATAATGAATCAAACAATCACTTCTCTGTATGCTATACCCAGAAAAAAATAGCTATAACCAGACACCCATCCTAAACCTAGAACACTGCAGTAGTAAACAGAAGTAGCTAAAACATATATCCAAGAGACGTATGCTACTTCAATGTGTACCATCTGCGTGCATACGCTTCTGAGTCAAGCCCAACCAGGGTATACACAATTTACATTCATAGAAACAACGTGTATACGTGCCTTTGCTTCACTGAACCTGCGTACAGATCTATAAAAGATAGTTCACTCTTTTAAATATTCAGACATCAGTTATACCCATATTTTTATATTTATAGATCAAGTCATGTGCCAAATATAACGGATTAAAACACACAAAGATACTACTATTCAAGTCTTGAGTTTTGACCCATCAATAAAACTTATCCATCTTCTTGTGCTCAGGTTCCTCCTTGAACCAGATTCAGCTATGCACCATTAACCAATCATCAATATTCCAGATCTTGCTCTTTATCAGATATTCAATCCTTCAGTAAATAACTTTTCCAAATGATCTCCTCCTTTTTATAGTCTTAGGCCTTACTCAAACCATGGTCCAAAACCACAGATAACCAAAACTTGGGTTCAATACTTCAGATGCAATACCAAGGTCCAAAACCATAGGTCCAAAATACCATGGACCCAAGAATAAGCTTTCCCACATGTACGCGCTTTTCCATGCATGAAAGTGCGTGTATACGCATACACGACTTTCCATTAGCAATCCCGTGTGTATATGCAATCTGGTTAAGAGGAATCCATGTATATGTAGATTTATTCCATTTTGAGAGCTTGAACTATGATTTGCCATCTGAGTGAGTTGCCATCAAGGACAACACCCGTGCCATACTTCCAAACTTGTGTCATAATGCCAACAATCTCCCCCTTTGAACTTGATGGCAACCCCAAGTCACTCAAAGTAAGTCATTCTCCCCCTTTGTCATCAAGTGCAAAGGGTTATACTCCCCCTGAGTACATGCTGAACTTTCTACTCTGCTGTGCTGTCCAATTTCCACCTGACTATAGGCAAGGTCTACAAGAAGATGTTCTACAAAAAGAGACATGACATTGTACATCATAAATGACCTTCCTATCACTAGTGACTCATACATACAACCTTCAAGAGGGAATATACGAAAATTGACTCATCCACCCAACCAAGTGTTGATACATCAACAGTTTGCACAAGATAAAACAAGACACTACTTCATCCATCCCAGGCATAGTGGGGAAACCAAGATAGGCCGTTACATGACCTTGATAATGAAAAGAAATATATGACATAGAGACGACATATCTATAGCAAGACTTTGATAGTTATCAACAATTATCATTAGCAACATCTATCAATCAACCTTTAGCCTAGTAACCAACCATGATCTCCCTTTGCATCTACTTTACCTGAAACCAAAAGCAACTGTGAAATTGAACCAAGATCTTCCAAGATAATTCCAACAATGCATTATATGCTCCCCCTGAACTTGTGCCAGATGGTCTTTGACAGACCCATATCAGACTCTTTTCTCTCAGAGCCTGGCCCACTATTTGTATTCAACCAACATATATGCTACTGTATCCATATAAACCAGTGTATGTGCGCGTATCAACATCATGAAACTGGCGTGCAACCACTTTTATCTTAAACAAACAAGATTCAACAAAAAATACCCCCAGCTTCTGTCTGAGGTATTCAAATGTCTCCCTGGGCAGTGGTTTGGTGAGTATATCAGCAACTTGTTCCTTATAAGGAACATACTCCACTTTGACCTTTTGTTCAAGCACTTGTTCTCGGAGAGAATGATATTTGATAGGTATGTGCTTGGTCTTTGAATGCATGACAAGATTATTTGAAATACTGATTACACTTGTATTATCACAAAAAATGGAGATAGGTGGAGTACAAGTGATTTGCATGTCGTGCATTGTTTGCATCATCCAAAGGAGTTGTGTACAACAAGATGCAGCTGCTACATATTTTGCTTTAGCTGTAGATAATGCAATTTAACTTTGTTTATTGCTGAACCAAGATACTAATCTAGGACCCATGAAGAATGCACCACCACTAGTGCTTTTTCTGTCATCCACGCTTCCTACCCAATCTGCATTGTATATGCATGAAGTGTGAGATCTGAACCTCTAGGATACCATAAGCCATAGTTTTGAGTTCCTTGAAGATACTTGAAAATTCTCTTAACTGCCTGAAGATGGTTTTCCTTTGGATTTGCTTGAAACCTTCCAACTATTCCTACTGCATGCATAATATCTGGTCGGGTACCTATTAAATAGAGCAGACTACCAATCATGGATCTATAGGTTGGTTGATGTACTGCTGCTGATTCATCATTTGCGCTAAGGCTACATCCTGTTATCATAGGGGAACATACTGGTTTCGAATCCTCCATCCCATATTTCTTCAAGATCTGCTTGAGATACTTGGTTTGTGATAGAAAAATACCATCTTTGTTTTGTTGGACTTGTAAACCAAGAAAATATATGAGCTCACCAAGCAGAGACATTTCAAATTATTTTTGCATCACCAAGGGAAAGTTTTGACTCATGTCTTCTTCATTGCTACCAAAGATGATATCATCAACATACACAACAAGTATTAGCAACTTACCATTGTCAATATTTATATATAGATTGCTATCTTTTGATCCTTTTGTAAAACCTTGTTGATGGAGGTACTTATCCAACCGATAATACCAAGCCCTTGGAGCTTGTTTAAGGACATAGAGAGCCTTTTTGAGTTTGCATACAAGCTTTGGGTCATTTCCAAGGATAAACCCATCTGGTTGCTCAATATAAACTTCTTCATCCAAGTCTCCATTTAGAAAGGCATATTTCAAGTCCATTTGAAATACTTTGAACTTCTGAAAACTAGAAAGAGTAAGGAACATTCTTATAGCTACTAGTCTAGCAACCGGTGAAAAAGTTTCTTCAAAGTCTATACATTCTTGTTGAGCATACCCTTTAAAAACAAGTCTGACCTTGTTTCAAATCAAATCTCCACTTTCATTCAGCTTGTTTTTGAATACCCATTTTGTCCCTATGACATTCTTATCGTTTGGTCTAGGAGCCAACTCCCAAGTGTCATTATTTTCAATCTGCTCAAGTTCTTCCTCCATGGCCTTGACCCAGCATTCATCTTGGCATGCCTCTCTTACATTTTGTGGTTCACTGGAGGAGAGAAATGCTAGATAGCTTGAAGCTTCTAAAATGGTTCTCCTTGTTTGTACACTTGCCTCTTTCTACCCCAAAATTTGAGTTTCTGGATGATTCTTCTGAACGTACCTAGATGGAGTCTTTTCTTCTATCCTTAACTGTTCTTCTGGTGCCTCATGGGTTTCTTCTTCATCATGAATCTAATTTGATGTTGAAGGATAGTCCTCATCATCTTTGAAATATTCAAATTTTACTTGCCTAGGAGTGTTTCCCTCTTCATCCACCATTACATCAATACCGTCAACGATTTTTCCAAGTCTTTTATTGTAACACTTATATGCTTTGCTATGGGGATAGTAACCAAGAAGAATGCCTTCATCTGCGCTAGGTTCAAATTTTCCAAGGTTTTCATCAATCTTTTTGATGTATCATTTGCTTCCAAAAATTTTGAAGTATTTTACTGTAGGAGTCTTACCATACCAAAGTTCATGAGGAGTCTGAGTGCTATTTACCTGGACGTTTGCCTTGTTGAGAATAGTAGCTGCCGCAAATGCGGCTTCACCCCAGAAGGTTGTGGGAGTTCCAGACTCATCAAGCGTAGCATGAGCCATTTTTTGAACTGTTTTTTTCATCCTTTCCACTACTCCATTTTGCTGAGGAGTCCTTGTAGTAGAGAATTCCCTTATTATTCCATGTTCTTCACAAAAGTCGAAAAATTCATCCGAGATAAATTCCCCTCCTCGATCAGATCTGAGGCATTTGATTCTGCGATCTGATTCGTTTTCAACCAAGGCTTTGAATGATTTGAACTTTTCAAAAGCTTCATCTTTAAGCTTCATAAGTCCTATCCAACACATCTTGGAAAATTCGTCAATGAACAATATAAAATATTCTTCTCCTCGAGGTGACATTTTCCTAGATGGACCACATACATCAGTATGGACAAGTTCAAGTGGCCTGCTGGCTAATCCTTCTTTCGCAGGGAAATTTGTTCTGGTTTTCTTACCAAACTAACATGATTTTCATATTGTATTGTCTGGAATTCTGATGTCGGGGAGATCACGAACTGCCTGATATTTGCATGCTTTCCTTATTTGAGAGAAGCTTAGATGCCCCAATCTTCTGTGCCATAACCAATTTTCATCATTCTTACTTAGATAGCATTGTTGTTGTCCTCCCTTGAGTATGTATAAATTATTTGGAGTTCTTATGCCTTTGATCATTGTTTCTCCTGTATCAAGCTCACGAACAATGCATCCATTTGATCTAAATATTACTTCATTTCCTTGATCACACATTTGACTGACACTTAATAGATTATGTTTTAAGCCATCAACATACATAACATTCCTAGCTTTGACCTTTTCTTTTATAAGAACAGAACCTTTACCTTTTATGAGAGCAAGGGTGTCATTTCCAAATGAGACCTTCTTTTGCTTTTCTAAGGCACTATATGACTGAAGTTTCTCTTTATCACCTATCATACGTTTCGAGCATCCACTGTCAATGTACCATTAATTTTCCTGTCCTTCCACATATAAGGCTATCCCACATCTTTTTGGTTATGGTTCTTTCTTTCTCCATGTTTTGGGACTCAATGAGGCTTACTCCTTCTGATTTGTTTTTCGAAACCTACTCCTGCATTCAAAATCTTCATGATTGAAGTTGTTACAAATAGAACATTCTATTTCATTCTCGAGAGTAGAAAAGTTATCGTAGGTCCTTTTCATGATCCCAATCATACTCCTTTGCTTTTGAGCTTCTCTAGTCATGATGGTCTTGTAGGCAACACATTGAGCAACTTTGTGACCAAAGTTATGACAAGAGAAACATTGGCCATTGAAGAAATTCCTGCGATTATCAAACCTCCGATCAAATGATTGTAGTTTCCATTGACATCCATTCTTGAGGCAAATTGAAAATGATTTACCTATGGTTGGTTGTAGCTTCTGTTCATTCTTGAAGTATATTTCCTCTGACTTACTTGATGATCTTTGTTCATTCTTGAAGTAAATTGTCCCTGATTTACTTGGTGATATGTAGTATGCCTTTGTTGGCAATTGTCAACCTGTTCACTTCTCCTTGCTGCATCAAGATAACTTTTGGAGGTGGATGGATTCTGTGCTTGAGATTCTTCTTCAGTATATCCAAGACCTTTTTTGATTAGAGGAGAACGTTGCACTTTGATAATCTCATCTAAAGTTTCATATCCTTTAGCAAATTTAAGATTAAGAGCTTTTGATTTCTCAATATCTTTTATAAGTCCCACAATTTCACATTTTAACTTTTCATTGTGTTTTTCTCTTTCAGCAAGCTAGAATGTCAGACTATCTATAATCATGTTCTTTTCTTCTAAGAAAATTTTGAGTTTATAAATTTCTTCATAAAGACCTTCTTCATCTATAGCATTCAAGAAATCTTAATCTTCAAAATCCATCAGAAGTATATAATCATTACCTTGTTCATCTTCATCACTATTTGAAAGTCCATCACTGTCTTCATGTGTGTAATAGCTCTTCTTACTTACATTCTGTTTTCTGTTCCATCTAATTGGTTTCTTATCTTTGTCAAACTTATCTTTACGAGGACACTTGCAAACATAATGACCGACTCTTCCAAAAGCAAAACCTTTGAAAGGTAACTTACCTCTGAATCTTCAAAAACCCTGTTGAAGGTTCTTGACAAAATATGATTCTTCCTCTTCTTCCGATATATTTCCTGAGTCCTTGTAATCTCCTTTTCCTGAGGCTTTGAATGCAGCTTCTCTCTTGTCTGATGGTCCCCCTTTTCTCATTTTGTAAGTGGTTATGATTCTGTGTAGTTGTGACATGGTAAGGCTCTGTAGATTCTGTTTTTCTTCTATGGCAGAAACTTTTGATTCGAACTTAGAAGACGAAGATCTTAGAACTTTTCCAACCAACACATCTTCTTTTATTTCTTCACCCAATTTTTTCATACAATTAACAATCTCATCTATACGTAGGAAATAGTTAGCCACACTTTCATCATTGTACATTTTGAGATTTTCATATTGAATTTTGAGAGTTTGAAGTTTTGCTCATTTTACCTGATCATCTCCTTCATAGCTCAGAATGATCTTGTCCCATATCTCTTTTGCGGTTTTGAGCTGCATAACCTTGACGAATTCTGATTGAGATAGACTCCCTAATAGAGTATTGACAACCTTTGTATTTGTTTCATATTGCTTCTTACCATCCGTATCTGTAGGAGTTGCTGAAGGAAATGTGTATCATGTTTCCACGATATCCCAGACTTCTGTACCAAGAGATTGAAGATATGCAATGATTCTTACCTTCCAATAGACGAATTTGCTCCCATAAAAAATTGGTGGCCTGATCGATGCTTCTTTCTCGTAATTTCTCATGATGATGGATCTTCCTTCAAGCAATCAAGCTTCTTTTGAAGGACCTAATCTGATACCAATTGCTGGAAATAATAATGGAGGGGGGGGGGGGGGAATCAATATTATTAGGTCAATTATTTGTCATTTCACAATCAGATTTGTATACGCTACTTCAGTTAGTAAATACCACGTATGTATGCAACTTCAGTTGAGGAAACAAGCGTATATCAACAGACTTGTAATTTAAATTATTCTTCAGATGTTGATCATTAATCTGTGCATCAAACCATATAAATAGTAACCAGGAACAGTGAAATAGAACAGGTAATCGCACATAAGAACACAAGATATAAGGTGGAAACCCAATGTGGGTGAAAACCACCTACTGTAATTTGTCTCTATCTTCTTTTAATTAGAAACTTCTTTTTACAATATTTCTGTACTGGTGCAGTCCTTTACCAGTATGCAGGCTGCTACCTGTAGAGGGCTACAAGCCTCTCTTGTTCTCCAGCTTCTCTTGGAAGGGAGCTACAACCCCCTTAGCTCTTGTACTAGCTGAAATACTAGTACGTAGGTGCTAACCAACAGAAGGCTATTTTCTTCCAGGGACCACGTTTCATAAATTTTCAGACTGGATCCATGAATAATATTAATCAAGCATCAAGTATATTTGCATCAACCATTCTCTTTGTACAACCCAATACTAAATCAAACAATCACTTCTCTGTATGCTATACCCAGAAAACAATAACTGTAACCAGACACCAATACTGAACCCAGAACACTGCAGCAATAAACAGAAGTAGCTACAACATATATCCAAGAGACGTACACTACTTCAATGTGTACCACCTATGTGCATATGCTTCTGAATCAAACCCAACTTGTGTATACACAATTTACATTTACAGAAACAACGTGTATACGCGCCTTTGCTTCGCTGAACCTGCGTACAGATCTATAAAAGATAGTTCACTCTTTTAAATATTTAGACATCAATTATACCTAGATTTTTAGATTTATAGACCAAGTCAAGCGCCAAATATAACAGATTAAAACACACAAAGATACTACTATTAAAGTCTTGCGTTTTGACCCATTAATAAAACTTATCCATCTTCTTGTGCTCGGGTTCCTCCTTGATTCAGATTCAGTTATGTACCATTAACCAATCACCAGTATTCCAGATATTTCTCTTTATCAGATATTCAATCCTTCAGAAAATAACTTTGCCAAATGATCTCCTCCTTTTTATAGTCTTAGGCCTTACTCAAACCATGGTCCAAAACCATAGATAACCAAAACCTGGGTTCAATACTTCAGACGTAATACCAAGGTCCAAAATACCATGGACCCAAGAATAAGCTTTCCCACATGTACGCGTTTTTATGTGCATGAAAGTGCGTGTATATGCATACGCAACTTTCCATTAGCAATCCCACGTGTATAAGCGATCTCGTTAAGAGGAACTTGTGTGTATGTAGATTTCTTCCATTTTGAGAGCTTGAACTATGATCTGCCATCTGAGTAAGTTGCCATAAAGGAAAACACTTGTGCCATACTACCAAACCTGTGTCATAATGCCAACAGAAGAGGCGCGGTCTAGATCCTTTATCCTTACTGTGTTATTTTATAGATCTTATCTTAATTTTGTGGGCCCAATATTCTTATCAATCATTCAACATTCATAAAAAGTGTGCACAACCATAAACTGTAAGGAGATGCATAAACATATAACAGAAGCATAAACATACAGATCTATGAATAGATGCACAATATTTCAGAATCAACTTAGCTTTTATTAAACTTCTATTCCATTACAATCCCAACTCCACCCTGTGCACTCAGCTGTAGGGGTCCGCACACAGCTTTGAACTCTACCAGGCCTTTGCACACACATCTACGGAGCCTCTTCCTCTTCCTACAACCCAAGACTTGGACTTACAGACTCAAAGAGAATATCGCATTCAAAAACCCATATTACTTAGGATCAAGACTAACAAAAAAAACTAACTTCTACACTTAGAGCCTCGCTCTATTTATACATTTCCATGGTCCGTGAACCATGGGTAGGCCAACACATTCTATATTAAATTACAATATTTTAGGGTGGACAACCCTAGACTCTCATGCTCCACGCCTGCATTTCACGTGGTCTTACATTACTTTTGACCAAAATTCAAGCTACAAGCCCAAACAATCTGCTATGTGGGATCTGCTGCCCAACACCAACTTTTACATTTTCTTTTCACAATCAATGATTCATGCTTTAATTAACCAACAACACATAAGCATATAATAATATTAAAAACATGCACAAGTAATAGAAACGTCTAATCATCAAAGCAAAACCATGACACCTTCCAATCATGATTGGAAGAAAGCCCCTACTCCCTGAGGAAGTTCTCCAACCTCTACTAGAAGGAAGCCACTACTCCCTTAGAAATCCACCATTTGCCTATAAGCCTCTACTTGTAACACTAAAGGCCCCAACCTTCAAACACTTATGGACCTCATTTCATCTATTTTCAAACTATCGCCCATATACTCTGCATTCAACAAACATGAACCTCTTGTTGGGCATGGAATCCCCCCACAACAGGTTTTGGGGCTCAAAGCCCAAGTTTTGGTCAAAGGTTTTGTAAGACTCCGTGAATTGCAGGTGCGTAATGTGAAGTAGAGGTCAAGTCATAGGGTTGTCCACCCTATAGTAATGTAGTGTAATGTAATGTAAAGTCATGTCGGCCTACCCATGGTCTGCAGACCATGGGATTGTATAAACAGAGCGAGGCTCTAAGTCGTAAAGATAGTTGAGGATATAATAAGTAGAGAGGGAATGGGTCGAGCTTAGAGTAGGATTCTACGTGTATTGGGTCATAGTATTAGGAAGAGGCGCTGCAACTAAGTGCGCAGGGTGATGTTGAGTCTGTAATTGAGATTGAATATTAATAAAGATAAGGGTGATTCTAAATACTATGTATCTGGGTTTCCTCTTACTTTTATGCATTTATATTGTTTGATGATTGTGTGCACCTATATGAATGTTGAATGATAAATAAGAATATTGGGCTCACACATATAAGTTAAGTACTATGATAATAATGTAGTAAGTATAAGGAATTAGGGTAATACTTTCTTCACATTGCAAACAGAGCTGCGCGAAGGCAACTTCATGGTTGCAAGGGATAGGTAGCTATGCAAAGCAGCATGTGTGAAGGGTCGAACCACGAGAATCATCAAGAAATACCTAGGGTGCGAAACCTAGTTATAGCACCCTCCCGTACTACCTCAGGTGAGACCTCAATCTGCAAACCATGAACTGTTGCCAAAAGGTCCGGTAGTTTCGGGATTTGTTTGGCTAAAACACCTCTGAACTTAGTCAAGCCCATACAAGCCAACAAATGGTTCTATTGCCAGGACTTGGATCTGCATAAGGGATGTCTGATGTCATGCCACTAGAATACTACGAAGAAAGAAATTGAAGAGTGGTTGGACAAGAAGATTCATGAGTTTGTGGTGCAGGAAAATAGAAATCTGCGAGTATCTAAGGAACAGTGGTTGGAGCACTACTTGTACATGAAAATACAACAAAATTTTCTCTGCATCTTTTCCTTATGAGCTATATGAGTGGATCACGAAGTTAGCAGACAACTTGGAAAGGTGTAGGCTTGATAAAAAAATAGTGTGGCCTCCGGAATTAGTGTGCAAACTAGAAGCGTAAAAAGATAATATCATGCGAGATGTGGACCATTGGCTCGACCGGATAATAGGAGGATTTATCACTAAGCTTGCGGTAGACATGACTATTAGCTACAGTGAGGCACAACGATGTTTTCTCAAGGGACTACGAGGTAAGTATATTAAATCTTTGAATACTTAGATTAAGATGCTATTGTGTGAAAAACGAGTTATGTGAATAAACTAATGTTTGGGACTACGTTGAGCGGGAAGATATACAAAAGAAAAAATAGTGAAGAATTAGAAAATAGTCCCTTAATTTACCCCTCATAGGAGAGTGAGGAAGAGCTCACAAAGGTTTCTCCGAGAAGTGTGGTCAGTTTGATAAGGTAGTGAATTCCAAGTCTACCACCTCCATCCACGCTGACACCCATTTCACCCCCCTCACCTCCATATCCACTCACTCCACGTCCGCCACCTCCACAGTTTAGTATGGCAAGTGCAATCAAATTGTCAGTGTTCAGAGGAGTAGGAAATGAAGGTCCAGATCAATTCTAGTTCGTAGTAAGAATAGAATGGGAAGCACAAGGCATTGTGGATGACAATATTAAAAAGGCTATGCTGGTGAGTGCACTGCAGCATCATGCCTTAACATGGTATATCAAGCATTCTAATGACCACCTGAACGCAGGAATTGCATAGATTGAGACCGTGTTGAACAGGGAGTTTAGCATGCCAAAATCAGAGACACAATCCATCATCGGGTTTAAGGAGATCAAGATGCTCCCAGGGGAGACCCTTTGGGATCCAGACAAAAGGCTAAAAAGTACGATCCATGAAGCCAATATGACATTAACAGATGCACAACATCACGCATGGTTTATGGCCTCACTTATGCCACACTTAAGGATGACGCTATCGTAGTAAAAACTTTCCACCCAAGCCGAAGTGTTGGAGATGGCAATGAGGTTACATGAGACCCCTATACAAGACCCTGGGTTGGGAGTCTAAAAAATCCACACGCAACTGTAGAATCTATGTCTAGAGATGCAATGTTTGAAACAGGAAAGGAAAACTCGGCTGATGGTGTGCGAGGAAGTATGGTGCATAAAATGCAAAGGCCAAGGGCACGACAAGGACCACTGTCTAGTGTTCATGAACTACTTAGCAAGGGAAGGGCCAATACCATTAACACCGGAGGTACAGGCAAGGCCAAGCGCATCGTCTACATTATGGTGCATGATCTTCCAGATAGGAGGAAAACATACCATGAATAATTGTCATCTGTTGCAGAAGTATACGCAGATGTCCCAACAGTTATTTTGTAATTTCTATAGGTTGGTAGGCCATGATGAACGCACCTGCCGAAGCTATGAACTAATGATGGATCGAACTTGTTCCTACAGGGTGTAGATCAAAACGTGAGCCCTCGACCCAAATGCAGGGATGGACTGCACTAGGTTTCAGGGGCGTGGTTGGGGTCGAGGTGCAATGGGACTAGGAAGGGTTCATGGACAGATAATTTATTACAACTACAGAGGGCCAGGGCATTATGCCTGCAGTTGTATGAATATGACTAGGATATCATGTTGGTACTATAATAAGTTTGATCATGAAGTAGAAGATTGCCCTTCACTAATAGCAAAGTTGTGCAGAAAGGGGGTACTCCAGCTCCCTCCAACCCAAAATTTACAAATGAAGAGGTTTGAACCGTGGGAAGAAGACCCAAATGTAAACATGATGCTCAGGATTGGTATGGTCACGTGAGATGATAAAGGGAAGCAGCCAGAAGACAACGTGTGGGTTCATAAGGCTCCTACAAAGGAACCCAAGTTTGACTTAGAACGCGCGAAGGAGACATTCATGGAAGCTAAGAAGAGATTCATGGAGGCCTCCACTTCACGTAGTAAGGATCAACTAGAATCAGGGATGGATCCTTCAATGCTTACTACCTTTCTGGAGACATGCATGAAACTGATGCGCGACAGTAAAGTAGTTACGAGACTACATGAATTGATCACCATGTGTGCGGGGTCAGGAGAACCTCATGTGGTCCGAAAACTTCGAAAGCATGTATTGCGCAAAGGAAGGGAGATGAGGTTGACTATGCAAATAAGCGAGTATGAAATGGATCAGGTAATCCTAGATCTAGGTTCGGATGTGAATGTACTACAAAATATAACATAGGAACGCATGGGTAGACCCACATTACAATGGTCCCCTATTCAGTTACAAATGGTGAACCAACAAAATATTTTTCCCATGGGAAGATTGCAACGAGTGATAGTTGATATTGAAGGTGCGAGCACGCAGGTTGATATTGAAGTGATAGAGATTGACGATGACAACAATCCCTATCCCACACTACTAGGAATATATTTGGCCATTGGTATGAATAGAGTCATAAATTTGAAGAAGCACAAAATGATCTTGGAGAAAATGTCACTACACGTAGTAGTACCACTGGATCTAGCTGAGGGAGCGCCTGAACCACTGCGTGAAGATGATAGTGATGATTATCTTGATTGCATTTACAAGATAAATGTGTAAGGAGAGGATTGGATGAATCCAAATGTAGATGGAAGGATTTCATGGGAGCACAGAAGCTCCTGCACTTCCGATTCAGACGAAGAGATAGAGCGATGGCAGAATCGGCTGCACGAAGTAACAACACTGAACTGTAACATGGTGATCAGGTCATTGCATTGCATGACAACAGAGGAAAGGGAATTGCTATATGATGAATTGTCAGTAGTGGATGAATTTCTGAGAAAATTTGAAAGCACAGTACCAGAACAGCAGCGGTTCGATGCACTAAAATGGGCACTACGCAATACCCGCACGATGGTGGGGTACGTATCAAGGAAACTTTGAGGACTAATGTGGATGCAGAAGGATGATGTGCCTACGATTTGGGAAACCGAAAATATGGCTAGTAGAAAAATATGAAAGAAGAGATGACCCACGCACACACCTCGCAAAATGGACCAAGGTCTATGGGGAAGAGCCACAGCCTGAATGGGTACATTTATTCTACCATACCCTAGATATCATACCCATGAACTGATATATTGAGACAGAGCTTCGACATGGTATGGGTGAATGGGATGTCTTGCATGAGGGATTTTTTTTTAACATTCACATTTGAAGACTAGTGGTCAGATACTATTGATGATGTGCTGCATGCAGTAAAAGTCGTCATCTTCAAAATACCACAGGAGCCAATGGAAGTACTTCAGCTAGTACGGGTGACACAGTTAAGCAGTGCCCTAGAGTTTTATAACGTACATGTGGAAGAGGATGATGAGGACCCACGAAATATTAATATCCTAGAAGCATAAGGCTGTCATGAGGTTCTAGGACCATCAATTGAGGATCCCAACATCACCGTGCCACTAAAAACAAAGTAGGTAAACATTGGCAGAAGTGGAGCCAAAGTACGTGATGCTAGGGGACTATTTGGATGATGCTATGGTAGATAAGGTCACTGAGTTACTCCGTGAATACCAAGACTTGTTCCCGACCAAAATTACGGAGTTTAAAGGGATCATTGTGACTTAGGAATGATGAAAATCACTTTGAAACTGGACGTGAAGCCTGTTAAGTAGTGGCCTTACCATTAGAATCCAAAGTATAAAGAAAAGGACTGTGACGAATTAGAAAAAATGCTCACAACCATAATTATTGAACCAGTAGAAGAATCTGACTGGGTGAGTCCTATGCTATTGCAGGAGAAAAACCAGAAGGGTGAAATAAGAATATGCGTGGACCTCAGGAAGTTGAACGATTCCTGTGTACACGATCCATTTCCAGCACCATTTACAAATGAAGTACTGGAGAATTTTGGCGGTCAGGAAGCATACTCGTTCATGGATGGGTTCTTAGGGTACCACCAGATCGAGATCGTGCTGGAAGACAGGAGCAAGATGACCTTCACAATAGAATGGGGCTACTTTCAATACACCATGATGCCATTTGGACTGAAGAACGTGCCAGCTATACTTTCGTGCATCATGGTAGCCGCATTTAAAGAATACATCCACAAGTTTTTGGAGGTCTATCTAGATGACTAGACTGTTTTTGGATTAGTTAAGCACCATGTAGCAAGCTTACATTTGATGCTGGATACTTGTCGCCGTCACCAGATTGCGCTGAACCTGAAGAAGTGAAAATTCCTTGTTCCATTTTGAAACTTGTTGGGACATGTAGTCTACAAACAAGGATTGATGGTGGACCCTGCGAAGAGTTTTGTTATCCTAAACTTAGAAGCACCGCGAAGTCTTGAACAACTACGCACTACCTTGGGACACACTGGATACTATAGGAATTTCATCAAAAGTTATGCCCAAATAACCACACCAATGGAAAAAATATTAAAAAAAGATGTTACATATTACTGGAATGATGATTACATGAAGAGTTTGGATGTCCTAAAGGGGAAACTGGCCTCCGCGCCAATCTTGGTCTTCCCAAAGTGGGACGTAGAATTTCGTATACATGTTGATGCATCATGTATCACGTTGGGATCTGTACTCACACACGAAGGCGTGGAGGGTATATATCACTCAATTGCATTTGCAAATCAAAGATTGTCAAAAGTGGAAAAGGACTACTCTACCACTGAGCGTGAGGGGTTGGCAATGGTGTACACACTCCAAAAATACCTACACTATTTACTTGGAGGACATTTCAAGGTGTATACCGACCATTCCGCATTCAAATACTTGGTGAACAAGCATGTGTTGGGGGGGAATATGCAGATTGCTTTTACTATTTCAAGAGTATGATTTTGAGGTCATAGTCAAGCTGGGATGCTTAAACACAAGACCAGACCACTTGTCACAAATTGAGACGAGCGAGGAACCAACAAATTTGGAAGAGGGACTAACTGATGCACAAATCTTTGTAGTACATGTTGCAGATGGACACTTCAAAGATATAATCCATTTTCTAACAATAGGGACTATGCCGAAGGAGTACTTAATCCAACAAAAGAAGGAATTGGTCGTGCATGCAGCGGACTTTTCTGTCATCGCGAGGCACCTCTACAAGGAGTGAACGATGAGATATTGCCAAGATATGCACCCGAATTTGAACGAGGTTAGATTCTCACGGAAGAACATGGGGGCACTGCAGGAGGACACTATGCAAGACATGTGACTACACAGAAGATTCTTCATGTGGGGTTATGGTCGCCGACCCAACACCAGGATTTGAAAGCACACTTTAAGGCCTATGATAAATGTCAAAGGATGGGGAAACCATCACGAAGGGACGAGATGCCACTAAATCTCCAAATGACACTACAACTATTTGACAAATGGGCAATTGACTTTGTGGGCCCAATCAAACCCCAGGGAAAGACAGGGGTGTGCTACATCATCACTGTGATGGAGTACCTGACACGATCGGTGAAAGCACAACTGGTCAAGGACTACACGGCCACCACGACTGCAAAGTTTTTGTTCGAAAACCTGTTGACGCGATTTGGCTATCCAAAAATCTTAATGAGTGATCGTGGAACACATTTCCTGAATGAAACCATTAGTGCACTCACAAAAGAGTTCCAGGTATATCATCAGAAAAGTACACCGTACCACCCATAGGCCATTGGCACAGTATAGGCATTCAATAAAATACTATAGACTGTGCTAACCAAAGTATTTAATGCACAATGGAATGACTGGGACCTTTACGTACCTGTTGTGTTATGGGTGTACAGGACAACGTGCAAGAAATTGATAGGAAAGACACCCTTTTGGTTGGTCTATGGTACGGAAGCTATCATGCCGATGGAATACATTGTACCTAGTCTGCGAATAGTAGCGCTCACAGGCATGACGGACTGTGAAGCTCTGCAAGAAAGGCTCACGCAATTAGAAGAACTCGAGGAAGAACGATTTTTGGCTGGATTTCATCAACAGGTACAAAAGTAGCATGAAAAGTCCCAGCACGAATGCCATATCAATTTGCACACCCTCAAGGTAAACGGCTTAGTGCTACCGTATAACAGTAAGTGTGAAAAATTTCCAGGAAAATTCAGAATGCACTAGCTACGACCATACATAGTAAAAGGGGTCACAGACGGAGGAGTAGTCTAGCTAGTCAAACTCAATGGAGAACCCTTCCCAGGAAAAGTTAATGGCAGTCACCTAAAGCCCTACATGGGTGGGTCGGCTATTTGACTAATCGGCCAAAGCACAGTCTTCGTGACCCAAGGAGCCAGACAAAGGTGCGGGACTATAAACACATGCCCCAGAAGCTGGTACCAAAGAAAGGACATGATTGAGATGTAGATGATTTAGAATCATAAATGCAGCAGGTCTAGCAAATAGCAGAACAATGCGTCGTAGACATCCAAGCAGTATGGTAAAATTTGGAGGGTCTCCATGCCAAGATTGTTGCACCAGCAAAGTGACTTGAGACGAGTCACGATGACTTTTTTGGGGGCCTGTTGGGTATGGAATCCCCCCACAACAGGTTTTAGGCTCAAAGCCCAAGTTTTGGTTAAAGGTTTTGTAAGACTCCGCGAATTGTGGGTGTAGAGCGCGAAGTAGAAGTTAAGTCATGGGGTTGTCCACCCTAAAGTAATGTAAAGTCATGTCAGCCTACCCATGGTCCACAGACCATGGGATTGTATAAATAGAGCGAGGCTCTAAGTTGTAAAGATAGTTGAGGATATAATAAGTAGGGAAGGAATGGGTCGAGCTTAGAGTAGGATTCTACATTTATTGGGTCGTAGTAGTAGGAAGAGGCCCTACAACTGAGTGCATAGAGGCCTAGTAGAGTCCGCAACTAAGTGCGCGGACCCTTGCAGCTGAGTGCGCAGGGTAGTGTTGAGTCTGTAATTGGGATTGAAGATTAATAAAGATAAGGTTGATTCTAAGTCGTGTATCTGGGTTTCCTCTTAATTTTATGCATTTATATTGTTTGATGATTGAGTGCACCTATATGAATGTTGAATGATAAATAAGAATATTGGACTCACACAAATAAGTTAAGTACTATGATAATAATGTATTAAGTATAAGGAATCAGGGTAATACTTTCTTCGCGCTGCAAATAGAGCTGCGTGAAGCCAGCTTCACAGTTGCAAGGGATAGATAACTACGTGAAGCAACATGTGCAAAGGGTTGAACCACGAGAATCATCAAGACATCCCTAGGGTGTGGAGACCTAGTTCCAGTACCCTCACATACTACCTCGGGTGAGACCTCATTCCGCGCACCACGAACTGTTGCCGAAAGGGCCAGTAGTTTCAGAATTTGTTTGGCTAATTCACCTCCAAACCTGGGTTAAGCGCATACAATCCAATACCACTTTTAATCAATTTTAAAATTGGGCTCACAACGTATAATAATAATATTCACTGAATACTATCGCTCAAACATAATATATCTGGAACAACAAATATGCTCATATATGCAATCAGTGGGATATATGTGAATGTACAAACCACACAACAAAGCACTTGCATACACATAGTAAACATAACTCCATTAGCAGCATAACTATTCCAAGCACAACAACTCACCTCTCAAACACAATCAACAACATACATAAATATATGGCTATCATACAGTCAATCATATCAAACTCCTCACATAGAAATAACTCAAATCCTCTCATTGTGTACACACTCCCAATACATATCCATTAATAGCATAAGAAATCTGAATACAAGAACTCAATCATGTCTCAATAATCACAACTAAATAAGATGCAATCAAAAAGCTATAACCATATAGAAGTTTTGCAATACAACCATGATCTCCTCAATTATGATCACTTGCATACATAACATTAGAGATACAACAATGTCATAGAAAGCATGCTAACATCTAGTCTCCAAAGTAGCAACAATCTCCTCTACAATCAAACCTATCTTCTTTAACAATATGCTACTCTACCTCTCTTCTCATCATTATTGATATTTTCATAATCCTCTCTTTCCATTGACCTTTGTGTGTTCACATGCTTTAGGCTCTTGACCTCTAACCTCTTAATATACCTATGCTTAACATTATGCACAATGTATAACCTCCATTTCATCCATTTGTTCATTTATTTAAACAAGTTGATACACCCACTCCACTACTCACCTTAATCACCAACCAAATAATTTATTCCAAGTGGATATTAAATCAGTCCAAACATCTATTCAAAACCATGAGAAAATACTTTGTTTACTAGCCTTGGAATTCACTGAATAGTGCAAACATTCTAGAAATTTCCACTCAAAAGAAATAACACAGGTCCTCCTTTTGGGAAGTACATTATAACACTCCCCAATATACTTATCACCTATTTTATAACACAATTTCTCCTACTTCTACGCATGTTACCTTTTATATAGGACCTTTCCTACTCAAAACCTATTTGCAAGTGTTTCCAAGGCTTGTTAGATCTCCTACAATTTCTCCTGACCCTATCAAACATTCTCCAACTCCTGTAAATCATAAGTAACATCATCATAAGGAACTGGATTTCCAAACACATCTGCATCAAGTCAAGATCATGAAGGCTTGGCTGGCCAAACACCTCTACATGGATCAACACCTCTGCATCAAATCAATGATAACTCATGCCTAGTAAAACTTCACACTACCAAAAACCATGGGATCCATTATCATCAAGTTGGCATCAATGATAAGACAAACAATGCTAAATCCCCATTGACATGAATTCCACCACTACAATGCCAATAAAAATAATATCACCTTATTATTGTTAAGTATGAATCTCTCTATAACCAATTTTGTTGGCTAATAACCTCCACGACCGTCTTAAATTTGAAAGTAAGCATTGTCCATCCTTTTTCATGTAAGTGAAAAAATTGAAAATTGACATTGAAAACATTCAAATAAAAAAACTCACTATATTATCCAAGATATGTTTCCCATATAAATTCCCTACCAAATTCAACAAGAGCTTTACATTTACTCATTTATTCTTCACTACCTAAGCCTTTTTTTCCTATCCTTAGAAACACCCTTCACTTTATCCCTACTCAACTTTCCACTTTGAAACCTTGACCATAGAATTGCCACTCAATTATTCTTATGAAGGTAGGATCCTCCCTCACCTATGGATAACGTCTGGTCACAATCGCTTTCCAAGGATAGAGGGTTTGATCCTTAAGAAATGAATATTAAGTTTGTTGTGGTTCATATGATGACACACTAAATTCCACACAATGATATCTTAATTTGGGTTAATGATATCTTAATTAGCAGGCCATGCAGCCTTGTATTGATCTTGTGTCCTTGCATTATTAAGAATGTCTAGGGATGGGTAGATTGTCCAACCACTTACCTCTAAATTTAATGGTTATCCACCTTGGATTATATTATCTCTTTCTAGGTGGGGGTTACAAAATGTATAGATGTGACCTCACAACCTAGGCCAAACCCTTATTCCCCAAATTTCCAATAGGGTTCAATTTGACCCCGAAAATAGTCATAAGTTCTTCTTAATTAATATTGTTAGTGTCTTCTATGTTACCTTTTTTTTAAGCAAAGGTATTCACATTATATTAATATTGTAAATTACATAGCATACATTCTATAGGTCATGGGGGTTCTAGGCCCATCACTCGACAAAGCCTAAGAGAGGAAACCAAAGACAATGACAAACAAAATCCTCTACCTATGAGAGTGATCTGAAAATGAAGATCTTAGATTAATTTTAAGGTATTACAGACTCATGTGCATGGATTTGCCTATATTACTTAGTGCAACAGATCGATAAGATTGTGAATAATATAGACAATTGAGCAGTTAGAGAAACATAATGGCCAAACACACATAAACACAACAAGTTTAATATGGAATTCACTTAAAACTCTTGGGCTACGTCTCCTGGTCCAACCTTTAGTGGTGACCTCTCTATTATGTCTTCAAGAGCATAGTTTCACAAAATGTGAGCTCAAATTGATTCTCAACACAACAGATACAAAACAGTAGGAGTTTTGCTTGAATCCCTCAAGCCTCTCTAAGTACATAGACTCTTTCTCTCACACTTTGTCTCTGTCTTCTCTCTGTCTCAACACTTCTTGTCTCTATCTTCTATCTTCTGTGGCTTTTAGGGCAATCGGTGTTGTCTATTCATTTCCTCTTCTGGGCTCTCTGGCTCCCGACCTTTATCTGCTCAAATCCCCCTTTGAGCTTTAGCAATCATTTCTAAATGCCTTCAGGGATAGTGGCCACCTATTCTGTAATGGAAGGGACCATTGTGCCTTTGAAATCCCAAAAATGGTCGTCCTCTATTTACACAGAGAAATACACAAAAACATGGGAAAAATCCGCCAAATTGCTGTTTATTAGACCTGAAATATTATCAATTATGCCCTAGAACTCCATTAGGTCCACCTTTATATCGCTATCACATGTCAACCATTGATATGAGTGGTCTTGATCCAACAGTTGGGATTCATTTTGGGTGGCTAAGGCATACGGAGATTACCCTCTCGAAATGGTGGTTTTCTCAAGCCATGTGTCGGCCAGTGGATGGGATCGAGTGTACTACCTAAGGCCCACCCGAAATCCCAATCATTACAAAACTCAAATGAGATAAAACTGCTTATATATACTTTTGGGTCCTTTTTTCATTGCATTGGGCACGTTTCCTTTGTTTTTGGTTTATTTAATGAAAATGTGAAATACATTGAAAAAACCCTTTTACCGGACTTGAACTATTATCAAATTTCATCCATAATCCTATTGGGTCTGGCTATCGCAATCACATTTGTTATCGGCCCTTGTAATGCTGCGATGCAATATTGCAATATCACAATCACATATCCCTGATCCTTCGGGCAGTGGTTAAGTCCATATATATATATATAAGTGATGTAATAGCGCAGTTGAATCTGGACCGTTTATCTACGCGCATAGATCAATGGATCTCGTTTGATCACGTTGATCATTATCGCACTTCCCATGAAGCCGCCTCCAATAGACTCCACCTGCCATTGTCGATTACGATATGCCAATCAGAACTAGACCGTTGATCAGCCAGATCCGACAGCTCCTGTGCATTATTCCTTTGACCTTCGATAGGCTCTATTTTCTTGTTTTCTCTATGTTTTTCTCTCCCGATAGTGTAATCCATCTTTTTTAAAGGTATTGCCCTTGCCATAGTTTTTAAGTATATGAAGACTTAGAGGGTTTTAGGATCCATTTTGGATCATGCCTTCCCACTAAAAAAGATTTTGGACCACCAATAGTTGGTTTTTAAGCATCGATCAAGTGAAGATACAACTTCCTCACTTTTCCAATCTCTATCCATCTTGCACTGCTTGGTTTTGAACCTTCGAGTCCAATTCTTAGGTACTCAACATCCCCTTTGCGCGTAGTTCTCACCTTCCTATCCATAACTTTGTCTTCCTACAACTCATTGAGATATTCAGGCAACAGATCATCAATAGAAGGCAACCGACTTTGCTCTTCAGGATCTTCAATCAATGAAGGTTCATATAGTCTCAAGTTCTCTACATTAATGACTGAATAGATATGCATATAAGCTAGCAAGTCAAGGCGAAAAGCGTTTTCACCAATTTTCTCAAGTATCTTGAAAGGCCCATACCTTATTGGCTTCAACTTCTCACCTTCACCTTGCATTATGTCTTTGCTGATCTATAACTAGACTTGATCACCAACATGGAATCTATGCTCAATTCGATGCTTGCCATGCCTTGCCTTGTACTTGGCCTGGCTTCTTTCTCGCTGTTCCTACACTACCTGGTGAATTTCTTGGATATGTTCAATGAACTTGGTTGCTTTGTCCACATCACTGTGTCTATCAACTACTATGTCTTTTCCAAAGACAAAATCCAAGGGAGACCTTGGTGTAAAACCAAAACAAGTCTCAAAAGGAGATCTCTGTGTAGAAGGTGTTTGGCACGGTTGTAATCATGTTGCACTTAACACAAATGTTCATCCCAAAGCTTGCGATGCCTGCTGCAATAGCACTTGAGCAATTGGCTCATTGTCCTATTGACCACCTATACTTGGCCATCTATTTATGGATGAAAGGCTATGCTCTTCTTCAATGTGGTGCCCATCAATTCCCATAGACTTGACCAAAACTTCCCAACAAATTAGGAATCTCGATCAGATACAATGGAAGTCTGTAACCCAAAATGAACCCATACATGTTGAAAGAACAAATTCGTTGTTTGTTAAGCTATAATTTGATTGTTACAAGGTATTAAAATACACATTTGCTAAACCTGTCCACAATAACATATAAATAGTCATGACCTTTTCTAGATTTTGGCAATCCCCCAACAAATTCCATGGAAACACTTTCCCAAGGACGAGAAGGAACTGGTAGTGGAGTGTAAAAGCCTAATTTTCTATTGTTAGGCTTGCCTTTAGCACACATGGTACACCCTTTAATATATCTAGAAATTGTTTCATGCATTCTTGGCCAATAACAGAACCTTTGCAGCTATGCAACTATTTTACTTACACCAAAATAACATGATATAAGAGAAGTATGTGCTTCTTGGATTATGTTAACTCTTTCATTTTGTGGAATGCATAACTTTCCCAAATGATACAAGAGTTGTTCCTTAACATAATAATCCAATTCTTCTATTTGTTTTCCATGACTTAAAGTTGCATATACATCTTTAAAATCTATATCTTGGGCATATTGTTCAATGCAGCTTTCATGCATTACTGAGTTATGCTTGAGTATAGTAGATGCATTTATGATTGGTCTAGATAACATATCTGCAACCTTATTGTCTATGCCCTTCTTATCTCTGATCACAAGATGAAACTGCTGTAGAAAACCCATCAACCTATAGTGTCTTGATTGCTGCAATTTAGTTTGCGAGTGCAAATATTGAAGTGGTTGATGATCTGTATGTATAATTGTTTCTTTTCCCATTAGGTAATGTTTCCACTTTTTCACACTCTATACTAATGCATACAATTCTTTATCATATGTGGGATAATTAACTACTACAGAATTAAATGTCTTAGAATGATAGCATATGGGTTTACCGTGTTACATCAACACTACTCCCACGGCATAGTCATTGGCATTTGTTTTAATCTCAAATGGTTGTTGAAGATCTGGCAGTGCTAGTACTGGTGTTGTACTAAGTTTTTCTTTTAAGATGTCAAAGGCTTTCTACTGTTTGCCTCCCCAGTGAAACACCTTGTTCAATCCTGTTAAAGCATGTAAGGGAGCTGCAATCAAGGAAAAGTTGGCAATAAACTTTCTCCAATATTGTGCTTCTCCTAGGAAACTCCTAACTTCTATAGTAGATTTTGGTTTAGGCCAGCTCACAATGACTTCAACCTTAGAGGGATCTATCTTCAATTCACCACCCCCTACAATATGACCCAAATAATTTAAATATGTTTTGTCGAATTCACATTTTGACAATTTCCCATAGAGATTTTCTCTTTTCAAAACATCTAAAGTCTGCTTTACATGCTTGAAATGTTCTTCCCATGTTTTACTGAAAACAAGAATGTCATCTAAATATACAACTACAAAATCATCAATAAAAGGCCTGAGTACATCATTCATAACTCTCATGAAAGTGGCAGGAGCATTAGTTAAGCCAAAAGGCATAACCAACCATTCATACAACGCTTGCCTTGTTTTGAAAGAAGTCTTCCATGCATCTTGTTTTGCTACTATGACCTGATGATATCCACTATGCAAGTCCAACTTGGAAAAGTAAACTGCCTCTTTCAGCTAATCTAATAGATCATCAATCCGAGGAAGAGGATAACAATTCTTGATCATTATTTTATTCAATGCTAAATCAATGCACATCCTGCATGAACCATCTTTCTTCCTCACCAACATGATTGGAGATTTGCATGGTGTTGTGCTTGGTCTTATGAACCCTTTCTCGAGCAACTCCTGTACTTGCTTCTTGATCTCTGCATTCTCTAAAGCGGATAACCTGTACATTCTGATGTTAGGCAATGGAGTATCTTGCTGCAAATGAATATCATGTACTATTTCCCTTTTGGGTGGAATACCTTTAGGTTATTGATATAGGATATCATATTCTAAAACAAATTTAACTAAATCATCTTTCTGTTTAGCATCACAACCTTCAAATACATTTTTTTTTTTATCAAGGTTCTTTTCCTTTACAACCATCAGTAAAAATTGCTTGCATGAATTTACAATTCTTTTCATCTGTCCTAAGTTTATGAGAGAGTAATTATTTTTGAGTTTATGAGCTCTTACAATATATTCTATTCCATTTTTAGTGAGTTGATACTTATTTTCAACTCTATAGAATATGGCTTTTCTATCATACAAGTAAGGACTTCCTAAAACAATACCACATATATCCAAGGGAACTATATCTAACTCAACCTCATCTACAAATGATGACCAAATAGCAAACCTAAGTTTACATTGTCTAGTCACTTGTAGCTTTGCTTTATCACATCCCAACCTAATGGATATGCCTTCTTGTGAGGTGTTGTTAGTAAGCCCAACTTCTTTACAGTTGTTTCAGTAATCAAGTTTACTTGTGATCCATTATCAAACAAACTATTAATCTTTTGATACTTGGAAATAACTATAATATGAAAAAGCTCATGTATTTTCCTCTCATTATCTTCATTATCAATAGATTGTGCAGGATTACTTGTAGATGCTTAAATTTTTTACCTTTTATACTTATGGCTGTGACTGTTGTTTCATCACCTAAATCTAACCCCAAGTATTTCTAAATAGCAGCAACAATCTTCTTCTTCTTACCACTAAACTTCTTTGGTTTCAACTTCGGATGCAAAGACCAACAGTGTTCATCATCATGTCCATCCTTCTTGCAGTGAGTGCATGAAGGTTTGTCTTTTTGTACAACGTTTTTCTTCCTTTCCTTCCATTTCAGTTTCTTCTTTTCCTTGTTTTTGCTTGCAGAGAGTTTTGATGATCCCCTAATCTTTGGGTTCACATTCTTGCCTCTAGCCTCTAGATGTGTAGCCTGAACTAATACATCATCTAGGCTAGTGGAATTAAACATGAGAATGATGTGCTTCAAATAGCTATGTAGACCACCTATATACTTCAACAAAGTTTTATGTGAGTTTAGAGATATGCCTAAAGTTAAAGCTCTTTTTCTAAATTCTTGGGTATAGCTTTGTAAACTTTGGCCCTTTAATTGGTAAAGAGTTTCCCAACTCATCATTGCTTGCTACATATAAGCTAGAGGATAGAATTGTTTTTTAATGGCAGAAACAAATTCATTCTAGGTAGAAAGAATTTTACCATGCTTCTTCAAATAAGCTTGTGTCCTGCCTTCCCACCACACTAGTGCAGTTCCTTCAAGATGAAGGCTAGGCCACTGAATCTTTCTCCTTTCAGAATAAATTTTTTACACCCGTACATCAATCTATCTAATCTAGTTATCTAGATTTTCTGCATTTAATTCTCCATCATTGATTGGCAAATAAACTTTACATCTAATTTAATCAAAGATGTTTTCTTCTTTTTCTTTTCAGGGCTAGAAGGAGGTGATGGTGGAGGAGATGATGGAGGAGTCTCTTTCCCTTTCCCTTTGCCTTCTAGATGGGCAACTAGAACAATTTCCTCTACTCCTTTACCTTGTTTGGGTGTTGAGGTGCTTTCACCTCGACCGTTCTTGAATTCTTGATACGTCTCTTCCACCATGGCTCTCATGGTCATGAAACTGTCCATGAACTAAGATTATGATTCCAATGGGACTTCTCCAGCCATTCTCCTCTAAGAGTAGTCTTTTCCAATCTCTAGATTAACCTTAACAAGCTCTCCTTCTCCTAGTTTGAGCTTTGACCTAGTTAGCATTCAACAATCCAGCACAAGCTTGTCTATCCTAAGCAAACCTAAAGCTTTGATACCACTTGATCTGAAAATGAAGATATTAGATTACTTTTAAGGTATTACAGACTCATGCACATGGATTTTCCTATATTACTTAGTGCAACAGATCAATAATATTGCAAATAATATAGACAATTGAGCAGTTAGAGAAACATAATAGACAAACACACATAAACACATAAAGTTTAATATGGAGTTCACCCAAAAATCTTGGGCTATGTCTCCTGATCTAGCCTTCAACGATGACCTCTCTATTATGTCTTCAAGAGCAGAGTTTACAAAATGTGAGCTCAAATTGAGTCTCAACATAATAGATACAAAATAGTAGGAGTTTTGCTTGAATCCCTCAAGCCTCTCTGAGTACATAGACTCTTTCTCTCACTCTCTATTTTTGTCTTCTCTTTGTCTCAGCACTGCTTGTCTCTGTCTTTGTTCTTCTGTGGCTTTTAAGCCAATCGGCATTGTCTGTTCGTTTCCTCTTCTGGGCTCTCTGGCTCCCGGCCTCTGTCCACTCAAATCCCCCTTTGAGCATTATAAATCATTGCTAAACACCTTTAGGGATAGTGGCCACCTGTTCTGTAATGGAAGGGACCATCGCGCCTTTCAAATCCCAAAAATGGTTGTTCTCTGTTTACACAAAGAAATACACAAAAACATGGGTAAAATCCACCAATTTGCCATTTATTGGACTTGAAATATTATCAATTCTACCCTAGAACTCCATTGGGTCGACCTTTATATCAATATCACATGTCCACCGTTGATCTGTGTGATCTTGATCCAATGATTGAGATTCATTTCGAGCGACTAAGGCGTATAGAGATTACTCGCCTGAAAAGGCCGCTTTCTCAAGCCACGTGTTGGCCAATGGATGGGATCGGGTAGAGCCCATCCAATACCACTTACCGCCTAAGGCCCGCCCAAAATCTCGCTCATTATAGAACTCAAATGAGATAAAACTTCTTATATATCCCTTTTGGGTCTATTTTCATTGCATTGGATGCATTTCCTTTGTTTTTCGTTTATTTAACAAAAATGTAAAACACATTGAAAAAACCCCTTTTACTAGACTTGAAATCTTATCAAATTTCATCCATAATAATATCAGGTCCGTCTATTGTAGTCGCATTTGTTATTGGCCCCTTGTAATGTTGCGATGCGATATTGCAATATCACAATCGCATATTGCTGATCCTTCGGGCCGCGGTTAAGTCCATATATATATATCTATATATATATATATATATATATATATATATATATATATATTAGCGATGCGATAACGTTGTTGAATCTAGACTGTTGATCTCCGCACATAGATGAACAACTCTCATTTAATCGCGCTGATTGCTATACGATAAAATGCACAGTGTATGGAGAATGAATATACGCTTAAAGGTCTTCCCGGGACCTTTGGCAGACTGTAAGATTATTTGCGATCGTCACAAAGTTACATGCATGTTTATAAACAATAACTAACTATTAAAGTAGGAAAAGTAGATTACCTCAAGCCTCCATGTAGATTTGCTAGAGAGCACAAAGAAGCTAGGTGGAAGTCTCGTGAGCCAACTCCAGATCAAGTCCTACACATAGAAGAGACAAGCATAATCACAACATACAACTCTGATAACTAATACATGAATACATAAAATAACATCTAGTTACACATAACTAAGCAACTCATGCTAAAAGGTATTGGACAAACAAATGAATGAATGATAGTACGAACACCAAGGAGTAGACAGTACAACTAAAGTTCCATATTAATGTTGGAAGAGTGATTAAAACCATCTGTAGTATCAACCTTCCCTTACCCCTCCAGCTTCTCTCTCTCTCCCTTCTTACCAACTTCTTATGATTTGAGACAATGCTCAGCAATCAAGTATGCTATCCTTTCAAATGCTTTGACCTCTATCACCATAGCCCTAGCTTTTCTTATGTAGCAATTGAGTTAGGGTTGCCAAGTTCCTCCTTGAGTTCCCTAGGGTAAAAGAAATGAAGTTGCCATGCTTTTGAACTCTTTCCCATTTGTCTCCTTCATTAGGATTAGAAATCCTCCAAATAGGTTGAATCTGGATGTTTCCTTGCTTTTATTGAGTGTTTTTAGGAACAAATATCTAGATATTTATGAGTCAATTCATTCCATTGACCCTTAGAACTTCACTAGGATCCACTAACACTATTCCCGAACTAGCAACTTTAGTTAGTTGGGTCACTAACATACCCTTAGGCTTGCTGAGAAGCTTTATAAAGTAGGTTGTCAGTGCATAACTAGCATTACTATGGAAACAAGGCATGTGATCTTGGTCTTTGCTTCAACTATCATGTATTTCCCCTCTGAGTTGATGAGGAGGTCAATTTGCTGTATAACAGATGCCCTCTAAATTATGAGATTAGAGGCTACAACGATGGCCGAAATACTTTACTTAACTATAACTTTCCTTCAAAAAAGAGAGAGAGGATCGGAGCTTCAGGTGGTATGGGAAACCTGATACAACACTTATATATAAAACTACTAAAATCATGTCCTGAGTCAGGCATTCCCATGCTCAATAGCTATGTCAAAGTGATTTTCTCCAAAGAGATATGACGATGCTAGCTGCCGATAAGCACAATGTAGATCTGGTGTCATAATAGAATCATCCTGATAAGCTGTCTCCAAAAAACAATATACGCAACTTGGGAGAGGAAACAAGGATGATTGATGCAAGCCTCTACCCAAGCTCTTGATTTTTTCTTCACCGAACAACATAAATTGATACATGTGAATATATGTGTTGATGTCAAACATGCACGAAATCATTTGATTACCATTCAGTAATGGAGACCATTAATAGATGTGAGGAAGGCCACCAATAATGGTGATGGTCTCCAAGATGCACAGTACAAACTAACGAGTGTGAAAAATGTTTTCTCGTCAAACACCCATAGAATCGCTTAACCAGGAGCCAATAATGATAACCCCTAATCAAACATAAGGTAACTTGCCACTAATGTCTGCAAGTACGAAGGCACTAAATGTGTTTTTGGGTTGTCTTCCTAGATAGAGTGTTGAAGTCGATAAGAAGATGTCTGTTGAAAGGTAGGCAATAATGTGTCCTACATCAATCGACACAAAACAAGACAAGAATTATTTGTTTTTTGAGGAATCTTTGAGCATTGGTTCTAAACAACAGAGGGCATGATGAAAGGATATTCTTGATGGGTTGTTGGAGGAAACAAAAGGTTAACCCTTGAACAATAGAAGGCACGACAACGTTTTTAACCATGCAGCACGAGACTTGTGAACACCAAAGAGTGTTAGGATACAGAGATGTAAGAACATCTAGGTATTTAGGTTAAACTCATAGGCTGGTAGGATTCATATTAAGAGGCCGTCACAAGGAAGGTTTATCTGAGGGAGTTCCATGTTCAAGGGAACAACTACTGCCAAACCACACTTTCTAATATTGAATGCAATTGTATTGTCTACTTTCCCCATCTGATTATTTTAGTGAGTCTAGATGGGTAAACGCATCGATCATTTCATATTTTAAGAGTCTGAAAAGGACCACAAAAAGAGTGACTCTATGCCTTATCTGATTAGTTTAATGAGTCCAGACAGGAAAACTCATCGATCTTTTCATGTTTTGAGAGTCTAAAAAGGATCGTAGAAAGAGTGACTCTATATCTTGTTTGTGTATTTTAATGAGTCTAGACTAGACAACTCGGTGGTCTTTTCATATTTAGAGAGTTTGAAAAGATTGTAAAGAATGACTCCATGGTGGTCCCATTGTCATAGTTGTTAACCAGGTGCGACAAAAGGTTAATAATATACCTAGATAAGTTACTTTTCCCTGAGTTAATATATTGAATCCGAATAAAGAGAAACCTATGTTCAATAGATGTCGACCTCATTTTGTTATGAGTATGAGGAGACGGACTAAATTCATTTTTCATCGTGAATTTTTAATGAGTCACATGATGACAAACTCAATACCTTCATCAAATTTTAACGAGTCAAATGAAGAAAACTCCAGGTATCTTTTTTAGTTTAGTGAGTGAGGAAAAAGAGGTAAAATAACTACTCATTCCTCCTTCATAGATTTAACGAACTTGAACAAGGGGAAAAACTCAGGGATTTTTTGATCTTAAGAGTGAGAAATGGTCCCATAAAAGCAAGTGCTCTTGTTGTTGCCGTATATTTTAATGAGCCCAGTGACAAAAAATCAAGATTTTTCAGTTTAATGAGCAAGAAAAGTACCTAAAAGAATGCTCAAGTCATCTTCATAAATGTTCAATGAGCCTAAAGACAAAACTCGAGATTTTTTCAGTTTTATGATCTAGAAAAAAGTGCCTAAAAAGAATGATCTAATGGTCTTTTATCAGTTTAATGAGCTACGAAAAGAGCGAAAAAGAGTTGCTCAGACCATCATCGTATATGTTTAATGAGCCCAACGATGACAAACTTGAGGATTTTTTAGTTCAAGAGCAAGAAAAAGTCCCAAAAAAGTACATGCTCATATCTTCTTTGTAGTAGTTTAACGAGCCCAAAGAAGGAGACTTGAGGTTTTTCAGATTAACGAGCAAGAAAAATACCATAAAAATAATGTTTTCTCTTCTTCATGGTAGTTTAACGAGCTCAAAGAAGGATACTCGAGGAATTTTCAAATTAATGGGCAAGAAAAATAGCATAAAAAGAACGCTCAATCTTCTTCGTGGTAGTTTAATGAGCCTGAAGAAGGAGACTCTAGGATTTTTCGAATTAACGAGCAAGAAAAATACCCTAAAAAGAATGATCGATCTTTCTTGATCTCATGTTTGATAATAGAAGGGTCTATGCCATGCATTTCCCCATAAGACCAAGGAAAAACATCGCAGAAGTCCTTAAAAGAGTAGGTGAAGCTCGCAATTTCCTCAGGATTACAATTGGCTTCAATCTATATGTTTTCCACAATGCCTATCATGACTGAAATATCAATGAGCAATGTCTTTGAAAGATGGCCCATGTTTCCCTCTAAGTCCAAAGTTTGGATAGTCGTATATGGCGAGGAAACGATTTCGTGTGCATCAGGTGACAAGATTTGAAGAGGCATCATGTCTGAATCAGATATCGAAACACGATGGTACGAGTCCTCCTAAGGTTTCTCTTCTAAACTCATGATTTCTATAATAGCTTCATCCATAGGTGGGAATTGATTGAGTGGATTGAAAGAAGGAGCCATTATGGGAGGGGTAATGGTATCACTGGCTGTAGCCAAAGTGACCAGAGATTCAGATGTAGATTGAATGGCTTGGTAGGCCAATTCAGCTAGCAGAAACAACATCTTTTCTCCGTAAGTATAAATGTCTAAAGGAGCCAGTAGGATCCACTGATCGGTCTGTTCATGAGGAATGGATGAAATCATGTTGACCGTCTGTGAAACCTAAGGCGTTTGAAGAGGGAAACAACCCATCAGGGAAGAAGCCTTCAGTAGACTGGTACCGATACTGACATAAGAGTCAGGTACACCACCCACTAAGAGTACAGAGCTGCTAGGTAACAAAGAGTAATTTGGGGTGCAAAAGGACAGCTAGTCCACTGTGACTATATTTCCATTCAAGGGAAAGAGGATGATATGAAAGACCAAAGACAAAACGGCCTTCATGGCATAAGTCCAAGTGCGACCCAAAAGCAGATTATAGTCGAGTTTATGATGCATGACTTCAATATTTACCATGATCATTTTCCCACTCAAGGTGATGGGATAGCAAGCTAGGTAACCTTTTGGGATGAAAGTGTGGCTGTCGAAAGCTTCAAGGGAATTTAATGGTGGGGATAGGGTTGGAGAACCCAGAGTGAGCCAACATGAAGCCAACGTGATGTAGGTAGAAGCACCTTTTTCGATGATGGTTCTGTGTATACCTTTACCTTTCGAAAAAATTTTCACTTGAAATGCAAGCTGGTGGGAAAGGGAAGGTTTACACTTTTCCATGTCAAAAACTGTAAGCATGGAATCACATGGGTTGATACTACTAATAGCTGAAAGAAAACCTTTCCTTTGTGTTGGGCATGTTTGTAATACTTCGAGCGCTGACATAGTTGGTGGTGCTTGTGCCAAGTCTTCTACAATGTTGTAGTTTTGGGCGGCACTTGTAGATGTATTGTGCATTTTGCGTTGAAGTGCCCCTTTCGAAGGACAAATCACAAGGTCAACAACTAGCCTTTCGATATGCAAACCGTTAGGCGACAGTGGGTTTTGACTTGAGGAAGGTTCATCTACATGAGCGATAAGAGCTCCATAAGATTTGGCTCTTGTTTGTAGATCTACCATTTCAAAGGTGTAAATGGTAGAAGATCCTTCACCTACTGAAGGATGTTGCGAACCATCATTACATCCTTGTGGTGGTTGGGGTTGGTTTGCAATAAGGTTTTATTGCTGCTGAGCAGGGAAAGGATTATTAAGGATAACGGGGGTCCTACTAGTATCCTTGTTAGTAATGAAATCTGTGCATTCTTGAAGATGCAGACATAGATATTTCATGTGGTATTCAACACATATTTTGCAAGTGAATTGGGTGGGTTTATCCTTTCCATCATCAGAGGACTCAACAGCCTTCTGCATTGGGTTGTACTACTTTGTTGACTGCTCTTCAGAAGGAGCGGTCTTTTTCTTATTCTTCTTGTTCTTACCATCGAGATTTTGTGTAGACTGCACAAAGTTTGTCGTGATGTTAAGAAGAGCAGTCGATTTGGTAGAGGGGTCCACTAACATCTAGGCAATGTGGTCGCTAATTTTTTTTACAGCCGCCCCAGAGGTTGCACCGATAATCCCATCGGCATGCACTCCAGGGTGTTGAGTAGCGGAAGTATTGGAGTTGCGAGGGGCATTGGGGATTAAGTCATAAAGAGTGCCAGACTATGAATATATCAAATCTAAGTGTTGGGAACGATGTGGATTAGCCTTCTGAGACTGCACCACCTGAAGCGACATCATTAGCGATTTGTGGGAGTAAGGACTTATAGAACTAGTCCGCTAAGAGATAGTCTTGGAGGGGATCTTTGACTAACCTCCACCTATGCCTCCATTCATGTATATGATCAAAGATGTGGGTGGCGGCATCCTGACGTGGTGAAGTGAGTAGCTCTGTCCGAGTCTCATAGCAGATGGATAGCTGGAAGTGCTTTAGGAATTCCATAGCTAGAGTGTCGAAGGTATTTACTGATACATGTGGTAACTCAATGTACCACTTAGCTACATTTCTAGTGAGGGTGCGGGAAAAAGACGTAACCAGACACTATCATCCACCATGGAGTTAGAAACACACCAAAGATGATAGGTGGTGATATGGGTGCCTGGATCCTCTCCTTGTTTTCTATCGAACTTGGGGATGTATGTTGGTATTTTATGTGGGATCGACGGCCAAAGTAAGTTATGGTTGATGGGGTCATTTGTAAGTTTGTACAGGTTTGGGATATCGAACATTGCCAAGAAAGGCAAAGTGTGTGGTGCCCCTGACTCAGACCAAGGTGATGACATATGACTTGAGGAACCTTGTGGTCCTCCCATCTTTTGAGTCCCAATATTATACATAGGCCGCATGGTATAGTAGTTGCCTTGGGGTATGGTGTTGTAGCATGGATTTCCATGGGGAATCTAATATTGGGGTATAGAATTGCCACCAAGATAAGCAGTGCCCCCTTGACGCATTTGAATTTGTGAGTAGGGTGCCCCCATGGATTGTTTGGGACCTCCTTGAGGATTTTTGCTCGCCACAGAAATAACCATATGTCCTTGATTGACATATGGAACGCTCATGTCAATCAATGACTGACCATGCATGCCTGAGAATGGAGGGGGAATAGTTACATTCCCGACCATGTATGTGCATATTGGGAATGCCCCCAGATGCTTGAATCTGGGGGTTTGAACTATACAATCACTGCCAACCATATTTTTGGTTGACGGAGCCGTGCTAATAGTGCTATATTGAGCATTATAGGGAGTGTTGTATGTAGCAGTTGTTGAATGTATACCGTTTGACACTAAAGAGGTGGAACCTGACATCGGCTAGGTTCCACTAATGGAGGGTGTTATGTGAGTGGTTGTACCTGGGACAAATGGGATAGCGGGGTTCACCATCAATGGTGTGGTGGTGACTATCGACTGGGGAAGTGGTGGAGGACTAACAGTGTCCACAAAGTTCCATGACCCGTTAGTCGTCGACAGGATGGATGGAAATGTTCCACCTATAGAAACAAGGAGTACATGTGTCGCTAGAATCAAGAGTGGGTCCAACGGATTCGTGAGTGGAGGGTTAAAGTGAGGAAGAAATCCTTCGGTAAAGAAATTCTCTGGAAAACTTGAATTGTCCAAACAGATTCTGTGTGAGATCTAAGATACTGATTCCCCAAAGATGGGGAATCCGATTCACTGGAGCTTGACAGATCTTCCACAATGAGTGGAGGAAGTCCTAGAAATTGTTTAGATTGACAACGAGGGATGGATGTAGCCATGGTGACTGTTAATTTTTGTCAATAAATTTTATCGTGATATTTGTTAAAGTCTCAAATGATAACACTCAAGTGCCTAAAAAATATAAAAAATACACTAAGTTGATCAATCAGTAAACAGAGGGAAATGACCCTATCCGATAAACACCAATCATTGGAGATGAAACCCAGTATCTCAATGAATAACAGAGAAGGCTAGCCAGATGTACAATTATAGTTACTCTAGAGCTTCGCCTGAACCTCAGATTGAGGGGCCAAGTACTCTCGTGAAGATGAGCACCCTCCCAAAAACTGAAGACAAAGTAGGTTCGTTTGTGTTAGGTACTAGGGCAGCCCACCCCAGTCACCTTGTGTAAGTCCCTAAAAGTTTGGCCACTAAGGATACCTCAGATCACATACACCACTGGGGGGGACATAGTCGCAGATAGTACGCTATGTGGGCAGGATACCTGAGTCCCTGAATCAACTCTGAAATCCCCGAAGAGATCCCCAATACATAGAATACCCAAAGGAGTTGTAAGAGAAGGTGGGCTACCTTCACTTATAGTCCGATGTTTTCTCATATTTAGCTTTGCTTTTACTGGAGTGATCCTAGTAGTATGAGTGCAGAATGAATTTTCTCTCTTTTAATGACACTAGTTTGGATTTTCGATCTTGGGAAGTTTACTCACACTACCTATCCCAAGATCCTAGCCTAAACTAATGTTTGTTTGCTCAATAAAGAGTTATTGATTGATTTTAGGTAAATTTTATGTGTACTTTTTTATTGTCTTTGGTAGGGGAGTTCACGTATGAAATGTGATGAGACTCTGACTCAATAAATCATGCACAAGACAATGCTTTAAAAAAATTTCAATTCAATGAAAACAAGTTGTATTCTATAGGTGAGAGTCTTTCACATATTCATATTCTTTCCATGCATCTTTGTCATTTAACACATGCATAACTAATGGAAATCTTTCCAATGCTTTCCTAACAACTATTTGAAACGAAAAATAAAGTAGCTTTTAACCAGCTAAATAGAAGAATGAATAAAAAATGTGGATCTTTCTTTCATAAAAAATGCTTTTAAGAAAGAAAAACAAAACCTTTTTCCTGGAAAGAACATTTAGGACACCTATTTTGCTAAGAAAATGCAGTAACAGATCCTCTTTCAGCCCATGAACAGGCTTCGTATCCCTTTTGGTTTCTAGACACAACTAGAAATCAATGTTTTGGGAGACTAATGCTCTATAGCAGTGGCCACAGAGAGTTAATAGGTCCACTAACACTCCCTATGAGCAGACACAATGCTTTATAAATCATTGTGTAGTCTGCTAACCTGCGTTAGTGTGGGAAAACTGTAAAAAATAGGGCTTCTTAGATCAGATTCAATCATGAATATATGTAGGTAAGATGCAGCAAAGTCTTTGGTGGGTCAAAAAGGGAATGCAAAAGTATAGGGAGCTCTTAGAAGGAGGAGAAAACTGAGACCTGTCCAGGTAAACTGGGAACTAGATGTATAGTCCTCAGCAGAGTCGCCAATTCTACTATAGGATAAAATTTACAGTGTATGGAGAATGAAGATACCCTCAAAGGTCTTCCCGGGACCTTTGGCAGATTGTAATATTATCTGCAACCATCACAAAGTTACATGCATTTTCATAAACAATAACTAACTATCAAAGTAGGAGAAGTAGATTACCTCAAGCCTCTGTGTAGATTGTTGGAGAGCACAAAGTAGCTAGGTGGAAGTCCCCTAAGCTGGCTCAAGATCAATTCCTAGACATAGAAGAGACAAGCATAATCACAACATACAACTCTGATAACTAATACATGAATACATAAAAGAACATCTAGTTACACATAACTAAGCTACTCATGCTAAAAGGTATTGGACAAACATATGAATGAATGATAGTACCAACACCATAGAGTAGACAATACAACTATAGTTCTGTATTAATGTTGGAAGAGTGATTACAACTATCTGTTGTATTAGCCTTCCATTACCCCTCCAGCTTCTCTCTCTCTCCCTTCTTACCAACTTCTTATGATTCGAGACAATGCTCAACAATCAAGTATGCTATCCTTTCAAATGCTCTAATCTTTATCACCATAGCCCTAGCTTTGCTTATGCAGCAATTGAGTTAGGGTTGCCAAGTTCCTCCTTGAGTTCCCTAGGGTAAAAGCAATGAAGTTTCCATGTTTTTCAGCTCTTTCCCATTTGCCTCCTTCATTAGGATTAGAAATCCTACAAATAGGTCGAATCTGGACGTTTCCTTTCTTTTCTTGAGTGTTTTTAGGAACAAATATCTAGATATTTATGAGTCAATTCATTCCTTTGACCCTTAGAACTTCACTAGGATCCACTAACATTGTTCTTGAACTAGAAACTTGAGTTAGTTGGGTCATTAATGCACCCTTAGGCTTGTAAAGACTCTTTATAAAGTAGTTTGTCAGTGCATAGCTAGCATTAGTGTGGAAACAAGGCATGTGATCTTGGTCTTTGCTTCAGCTATCATGTCTTTCCCCTCTGAGTTGATGAGGAGGTCAATTGCTGTATAAAAATGATCACTATCGCACTTCCCATGAAGCTGCCTCCGATAGACTCCGCCTGCCATTGTTGATTGTGATATGCTGATCAGATCTGGACCATTGGTCGGCCAGATCCAATGGCTCTTGTGCATTGTTCCTTTGACCTCCAATAGGCTTTGTTTTCTCGTTTTCTCTATGTTTTTCTCTTCTAATAGTGTAATCCACCTTTTTTAAAGCTTTTCCCCTTGGGATAATTTTTAAGTAGATGAAGACTTAGAAAGTTTTAGGATCCATTTTGGATTAGAGAGGGTAAACCAAAGACAGTAGCATGAAAAAATAGTTTGAGACTATTACATATCATGGAAAGAGACCAAATTTTTGCAGATGTAGACTATGTGACTCTAGGCCTCCAGTTGCCTATCCTCGGTGAAGGTGTCAAAGTGAAAAAATAAAATAAATTGATGAAAATCATGAGACATGACCCGAGTAATGAGAACTTGTAGAGGAATCAACCTTCTAGAGATGAGTTCAAGCCACGCTAGAGGACCTGTCTGCGATGCCTGCTTAATCTATTTTCTCCTCTACAATGTAGCACCCATAGCGATAGGGAAGAGGAGGAGAGGTTGTCAGAGCTGGAGCCTGTGCAGTTTCTGATGATGGAGCTTCTTCTAGACATCTACGAATAAGATAGGGATAACCTCCATGAGCCATGAAAATGGGGTGGGAGGCTGAATCGAGGGGCAGGGAATTGGAAGTCCAGGGAACCAAGGAGGAGGGGGAGCGGATGTGGGAGGGAATTCTATTTCAAGGTTGTGGGAGAGACTCTTGAGAATGTTGGCATTGAAGTCAAACGATTATGTTAAGATCACTTATCTATTTGATTGGTGTTGAGTGTGTTAAGATTAATTTAATGCAAAGGCTAAAAGGGATGTGAAGTGCAAAGGCTATGCTAATCAATGTGGAACATAGAGATGAAATACATATATTTCTTCAAACATAAAATGTAATTATTACTGATTGAGTTGTTAGTTCAACACTATTTTATATTAGAAATAATTTTTAGAACTAAAAGTGAAGAGACAAGCTTGTGAGCAGTTTTTGGAAGTCTAAGAGACTATGCTTCATCTCATATTCCTACAAAGAATACAAAAAATCAATATGGATTTATTATAAAATATAAAATGGGGAATGTAAAAATTGTCCTTTTTGAAAGGGAAGGAGTTTGCATCAAAAAGTTGATGAGTAGTAGCAGAAGAGAAAAAGAGTGAGAAGAAGAAATTCAACAATAAAACATGGCAATATAATTATATATGAGGTAACCAACATTTGTGACTTGATGTTGCGATTGAGAAATTTTTGTTCCCTTCTATGTTGCAACATGAAAGATAACAACTTGTATCCTACTGAGGTAGGAGCCTCCTGAGGGTTGTAGCCTACAAAAAACTTGTGGGAGTTGGAGCTTCCTTTGAGGTAGGAGCCTACAAAAATATGATGCAATAAGGAGTAGCAGCTTGCCTTCACATCACTTTCAGCCTAAAGTTCATGGTTTTATCCCTTCAGGGTTTCCACTTAGATTTGATGTGATTATTCTTGAATGTTGTGGAGTGTTTTGAATTCTTGATAAATAAATCTGTAAATCTCTCCCTTGTGACCTGCAAAAGGAATTCAATAATGGCTGAGAAAAATATAAACCATTAGTTGCATAAGAAGAAAATTAAGTTGAGCTAAAGTAAAGAATTTGAATTACTGATTCACCCCCTCCCTTCTCAGTAATTACCAATCATAAATATCAATTGGTATAAGAGCTTGGTTCATTGAGTAGCAATCTAACGATTGGAAGGAGGTCCTAAGTCAGTAAAATGACTAGTCAAGAAGGATGCTAAAAAAATAGGCCCCTCTATTTACTGGTGCAAACTATGCCTTCTAGAAAGTGAGAATGAAGACATATTTAATGTCTCTAGGAATAGAAGTCTTGGATATTATGATGATGGAGTGTGAAGAACAAAAGGAAACAACTAGTGACAAAGATGCCAGACTAGATTTTATAGTTAATGCAAAAGATATGAATTCACTCATGGGTGGTCTATGTGAGTCTATATTTATCAAAGTAATGCATTGTGAGACAAAAAGATATTTGGGTTAAATTAGAAAATATTCATGAAGGAGATATAAAGGAGAATATGGCCAAATTACAAGTGTATAGAACGAATTTTGAGACCTTAAAAATGAATGAAGATGAAGATATAGCTAAATTCTTTGTAAGAGTTGATGAAGTTGTAAATATCATGTTGGGTCTAGGAGAAACAATCAAAGCAAGTGTAATATTTCAGAAAATATTGAGGTCATTACCTTCTAAAATCAATCCTAAGGATTCAGTTATAGAAGAAACAAAAAACTTTGAGACTTTGAACAGAGATCAACTACATGGTTCTTTGACAACATATGAGATGAAAATTCTAAAAGGGAAGGCAACTACTAGAGAGACAACTTTCAAGGCAGAAAATATCATAGAAGAAAAGGAGTGGTCATGCTCAGGTTCTGATGAAGAAGAAGAAAAAATTGTCAGAAGGTTGAAGAAAGGCACATGTATGTATAAAGGAAAACTTCCATTTAAGTGTTTTAACCATGGAAGAGTGGGACATTATGCATCAAAATTCACTTATAAGAAAGAGGAAAATCAGCCTAAAGGGAAAGATAAGAACAAGTCTAACAAAATGCAGAAAGATAGACAATTCAAAAGAAACACAATCTATGCCCAAGAAGATAGTGGTGGATCTGAAAGTTTCAATGATTCCTCTAGTGAATATGGAACCATTGAATTCACGATGATGGCCTTGGAAGAACTTGAAAAGGATTTCCAAGAATATGAAGAAGAAGATGAAGGATAGGTAGACCTTTAAGGGGAGTTAATCAGTGCCCCAGATGAAATAGAAAGGCTTAAAATAAATAATAGAAAGTAAAAAGAGATCCTATTGAAATATGTAAAGGAAGAATCAAATTCAGAAGACATTATCAAGTTGAAAGTTGAACTTGAAGAAGCAAAGAAGGTGGAAGACATTTTAATGAAGCAAATAAAAGAAAAAAACCCCGGAGTATGAAAGATTGAAGAGGTGGTATGCCTAAAGAAAAAGTTAGAGAAGGCTCAAACTGAACTAAACATGAACATTTAGCAGATAAAAGGGTCTGGAAAAATGGATGTGAT
This sequence comes from Pinus taeda, assembly GCA_000404065.3. Taxonomy (NCBI): domain Eukaryota; kingdom Viridiplantae; phylum Streptophyta; class Pinopsida; order Pinales; family Pinaceae; genus Pinus; species Pinus taeda. The sequence goes on from APFE030809468.1 coordinate 106,711, forward strand.
ATTAAATGTTGAGAGGCCTCCACTCATAAAGACTTGGTTAGGCTATGAAGTAGAATCTAGTAAATCTAAGACAAAAGATAAAAGGACAATCACATTTGAAAAAGCTACTAGGGGAGAGGATGACAACTCACATCAATATGAGAATTTTTTTTATAGAAAAACTCCAACATCAAGTGAACAACTACAAAGGAACATTGTTGGTAAAGTACATAAGTCAAAAGAAATGGATAATCAAACATCAATCTATCAGAAGCCACACATTTTCTGGAGACAAGATTATCAAATGTCAAGATGGTTAGATTCTAAAACAACATCCATTACCAGGTACAAATATTTGTTTTATGGATATTGTTATTGTTGTAAAAGTTTTGGACATAAAGACATAAATTGTAGAGCTTATGTTAGAAAAATTGGTTTGGGAAATATTAAGATGAGAAAAAATGAATTCACAAACATTAAAAAAACATGAATTTAGACAAAAATGCATTTTATCCTCTCCTTGATATCATTGAATGTTTCTATTGTCACAACTTTGGGCATAATTCATATGAATGTTATCTTAAAGACAATGGGTTAACATCTTGGAATATGTATAGAAGAAATGGATGCATGCAATGGAGAAAGAAGGTAGAAGAAAAGAAACCTGATAAGTGTGACCTAGTCTTGTATTCTCAAGATCAAAACAATAAATCGTATGTGGATAGTGGCTGCTCTAGACATATTATAGGAGATGAAAAAAAATAAAAAATAAAAAATAAATAAATAAAAATTCCCTGAATGAAAATAAAATTGGAAATGTCACATTCGGTAATGATGAAGCAAGAATAATTAGAGGAAAGGGTACAATTCTGAACAAGTAAAGAGGAAAGACTCAAGATGTATTGTTTGTAGATGGTCTAAAACATAAATCATTGAGTGTAAGTTAGATGTCTGACAAAGGTTGTGATGGTCTATTTAGAGCTCAAGACTGCGAAATCAGGTCAACATCTATAGGGATTGTTCTGGCTAAAGGAGTTCGAACAGAAAATAATGCATATATCTTGAAAGAAGAGAGTGAGGAATGCTACATCAGCAAACAAGATGAATTCTAGCTATGCCATAGGAGATTGGGGCATCTCAACTTTGACCACATCATCAAACTTAACAAGAAGTAAGTAATCAAAGATCTACCAACAACAAAGAAGCCTCAAAACACTATTTGCAAGTCATGTAAAATGGAAAAACAAACACGACAATCATTCAAAGTCAAATATAAACTATCTAGTAAGCTGTTGCAACTAGTTCATATGGATTTGTGTGGGCCTTCTATTGGGCCATGAATACAACCACTTTGTAACACTTATTTCATCCATTTTTACTCCTCTATTATATCATTTGTTATAATTTATCATTTAAATCCATTTTATAAATGATTTATGCTCCTATGGATGAATATTATTTATTTTCCTTTATTTCTAATAAATTGATGATTATGCATGATTTTATCCATGATAGTTTTAATAAATTGGTTGTAACATTATTCACCATTTTTAGCCTCCAAGGTAATTTCCAGATTGAAGATTTGATCATTAAAAGTTCCAACTCATAAATTCGCTGGAATAAGGAGTGACAATTTTGCAGTTGAGATTCTGAGCAAATGAAGACGAATCTGGAAAATCTGGAACATGGGTTTTGTCCAGAACGGACCCAATTCGCTTTAGTTTAGAATGGTTTGCCTAAATTCAGCTTGTACTGAGAGAAACACAGGGTTATTTGAGCATGCTTTTCTCAGATTTGTTGTTGCGACCATCCTCCAAATCTCAACTGCAAGGACCAAATTCGCCTTGCCCTTGTTAAAAGTTGAATGGGAATATATTTTATTGTTGATCAATTGGTTAGAATCAATCCAATTTTGTAATAGAAATCATGTTTTAATTATCTTTGTTGTAACTTCTCTCCGATCTCTCTTTATTTAAATGAGAACAGAGATCAGAGAAGGGGATGATTAATTTGGAGAGGGATGATGAATTTAGAGATGGAGACTTAAGGATTCAAAATTATGATTTGAATTAGAGATTTAGAAGTAAGGATTCATGATAGAATAGGAGGAAAAGGAGATTGTTGCATGTTGTAATTTTCAGAGCTTTAGCTGTTGTACTGATTTTACAATTTGATGATTAATACATGATTTGGGCGTTGTTGTTCATTCTGTTCATCTGAAGTAACCCAACAGCATCCGCTGGCGGCTAAGGGCCCAGCCTTTGGTGGAGTACGCTGTCGCTACTGTATATTATCTCTTTGGTTTATGCATGGTTTTCATTATCAACTTTATTTGGTAATCTGGTATGTTCTATTATTCTACATCACGGTTCTGTTATATCTGATTTATGTTTAATTGAGTAATATCGTTCTCTATGACAGGAATGTCGTATTGATTCATCTTGAGTTGGTAACGCATTGCTGTTCTTTTAATCATTGATATAATGTTGTTGGCCCTTACAAAATGTATTATTGTTCAATTATAGTGTATTCATGTTGTAACACTCTTTAATTGGTATTACTGAATTCATCTTAGAGATTATATTTCCTTACGATTGTTGAATCTATTGACGTTTTTGTTCCATTACAAAATATAGTCATATTCTTTATAACTAAGACTGATAATTGAATTACCAGATCAAATTACCATTAAGGGGTGCCGTGTGTTATGTCACTGTGTATTTCTATTTAGCTTTCAAGTGTTGTTCTATATTTCATTTCTAATTAGTTGCCATTCTATTTCCATTTGCTATCTGGTTTATTCTTAGAGTAAAGGTTGTTATCTGATTCCTGTAGGATATGATTACTACATTTATTTCCTTAGACTAAGGTTTTGCTATTCATTACAGATTTCTATTAATTTGGCTTTGCCGTTGTTCATTTTCATTAATTAGAGTTTGCTATTCAGATTCCTTTAATTATAGTTTGCTGCCCATTTACTTTGTTGTTCATTTCCGTTGGTTAATTGCAAGAGTTTGCTTAAAGAATTTTCCTAATTTACTTTCAATAGCAGCTTTAGTTTAAATTCTATTTCCTTTTTAATTACTTTAATACAGGGCTGTCAACTGTAGAGAACATTGGTTACTACTTCCTCGTTCTCAGATTGATTGTCTTGTTCCAGTTTGCTTTCAATTGCATCAATCTCTAGGGGAATGAGTTATTGCTACTATATCCTCGATTGATGGTTGTTTGAGTGAATGATTTAGTTTAGAACATTTCAGTTTCTTGCTGTTCCAATTAGATTTTATTTCCAGCTTTCATTTACATTTGGATTTTAAGCACTATACTGCAAAACATTACTTTTGAGTAAATAGCCGCCTCAGACTGAGTACACTCTTGAAATAAAAAGTCGTCCCTGGGTTGACAATTAATGTGAAGGTAATTAGGAGTTAAAAAGACCCTTTTTATCGCTTGACATTTTGGCGCCGTTTCCAGGGAGAGTGTAGCCATTTTTAAAGAGTAGTGTGAATCTGATGAGTAACTGTTAGGAAATAATTGGGTATTAAAAACGAAAGATAAGAACCTGCGTATGGAGCATGTAGAAGCCCTGCTCCCCCGCCCACTTTCCAACATAATTGTTAAAGAATTTAGGGTAAATTTTTGAATTTGTGTGTGAATGACTAGAAAAAAAATAGAAATTTTGAATAACAAATCTCATGATTTTTCTCAAGTGGTGATGTAAGCACCACCCGTTTCACTAACCAATTGACAGGAACATTTGAAGAAGGAGCCTTAAATGAAAACATGAATAACATCTTCTATTATGGTAAGAAATGGCCGACATTTATACTTTTGAATTTCCTATGAAAGATCTAGGAGGAGTGACACAAATGCACATAATTCCCCCATCTTTACTAAATTTTCATGGTTTGACAAATGAATATCCAGATACATTCTTATTTAAGTTTGAAATACTTTGTAGAGGATATGATTATTACACTAATGATCAAAGATTGAAAGTGTTTCCTCTTACTCTAAAAGGAGCAGCTCTCTGATGGTTCATGAGCCTAGGTGGGAACTGCATCCAAACATGGGAGGACATGAAGAACATATTCTTGAAGAAGTACCAAGACTATTGCAAATCCAAGGAATATATTTTCAATATGATACAAGGGGAAGATGAAATCTTGGAGGACTATGTAGATCGATTTCATTACAACCTTCAAAAATCAAAGCATAAGCATTTGGAGAAAGAGATCTTAAAAACACTCCTACTTAAAGGAATCAAAGATGAATTTTTAGAACTCTTAAATTTGATAGGAAAATGTGATGTTTTTCAATTATCATATGATGATGTTTGTGAATTGTGCATAAGGTATTCAAGAGGAATCTCCAAGGCTGGTAAGAATCCTAGAGATGTTTGTTCTTTGTTTTCCAAATCTACTACAAGAACAGGAGACATAAGAGCTAAAATCAATGATTTACTTGAACATCTTAAAGTTGATTTTATTAGCTCTCTAAGTTCAAAATTGAATGCTTTGCAGGTTCATAAAAATCAAGAATTGGATGAAATGTTTTACCCTCATGACCGAAAGGAGCATCTCATAGATACTCACTCTTCCTTATCTAGGATGGAAGTAGCATATCAGAAGATGGAGAAGCTACAACAAGGTCAAAACCATGGAAATCATGGCCTACAAGTATGATTCAAAACACTTCTTTTCCATTCTCTTACTTGCATAATCCATTATGGAATACTCATGTTCTAGGGCAGTCATGTCAATTTCAATATAACCACCAATCTTGGCATGGTTCACCTTATGATTGTATGACTACTCTCCCTCATCTTGTAGCACAAACATATTCTCCATATTTTTTACCAACTCTTCCACAAAATCTTGCTTGCCCATCAAAACCATTCACACAACCCAATCAACCACATCATCAAAATGCTCCATTCCATACACAATTTCTTGCTCAACTAATTCCACACCCTCACCACAATAAACCAGTACAACATGCTTACAACGTTGAACTGCCAAACTTAGCCACCCTTCCCACCCATTCTATCTCACATGTGCCATTAGATAAAAATTACAATGAGATTCAGAATGTTTCAAATCCAAAAATTGTAGAAGCTATGGAAGAAAATGAGGTTTCTTATAGTATGTATCAACAAGCTATTTTAAAATCTCAAAAACTTCATGATCTGATGGATATGAGAAATCAAGAAAGTAACGGTTACATTGAAGATTTGTTTCACTCCATTTGTTTGCAACATCACTCTATGCTTCAACAATTTTTTATAACATTTTTCAAGGGAAGTTGGCTTCTCATACCCTATTTTTCATTAATATGCATTTTTCAAATTTGGGTATGTGTATACGTGAAGTGTTATTTTGAAAATGGATCCACTGGAAGTACTCATATATGTAGTCATATTCATTTTTCAAATCAAAATAGGTTAGTGTTGAAAATAAAATAAATAAGGGAATAAATAAATGCATTTTGTTTTTTATGTAAAACTAGTTGTTTTTTGTTGCAACATGCTATGCAAATCAACATTGGTGATAATTTTTTAATTCATTTGTGTATGTAGATGATTTATAATAGAAATAAAAATTATACAAACACTTATATTCATTTTTATCATCAATATGAAAAAAATGCTTGAATATCATTTTTTTGGCTTGCGGGCTTGATGAGATTTCTAGAAAAATAGTCGGGACAGTCATGTTTTGAGGGACCAAAAGTGAATATTTTCAAAACCTATTTCTAAACTAGGTAGCCCTTGATGTCTACCTTCTAACCCAATTTGAACCACTCAATTTGGATTTTAAACGAAAAAGTTAGAAGCAAAACATTGACAGGGTGTCTAGTGGGCAGCTCAGGAACAGAGTTGGGACAATCGGTTTTTGGAGGCCTAAATGTTTGAATTTTTAAAACCTGTTACTATGGTATATTCCCCTATGAATCTAGTTTACAATAAAATTATAATAAATCATTTTTGATATATTATGGGGAAGTTATGATCAAAATACTGACTGGATATCGTAAATCAGCTCCCTTAAAACTATGTCTTTCCGGCTGTTCCTTACAGTATTTGACCTATCAATTCTTCTTTTTTTCAAATCTTGTTTTTATTGGATATAAATAAATGAATATAATTTCATTTCCAATTTGAATCATTCGAATCCAACATCAAAATTTATGCTTGAAATATCAACTGTTGGTCTAAGCTGGGTAATAAAAAATGACTATATTATGTAGGTTGTTCTAACTAAAATTGACATATCATATCATTGAATTTTTAAAACCTGTTTCTATTGGAGATACACCTTTGAATTATATTTCATTTGGCTTTGGAATCACTCAATTTTGACGAAAAACAAAGAAGTTGTGATTAAAACACTGCAGGTTAGCATGATTGGCCACTACTCACCCGCAAGTGACAGATAAATTTTACTTTGTTATTTTCTCAATGGTGTTGTTATACAAAGTAACTACTTGTTGTTTTTTTGCATAATTCTTGGATTAAGGGAGCCTGATCACCTCTCTTTCTCGATGATTTAATGTTTTATTGCAGGTAGACACTCGTTTTTTTGCAGGTCCTGGGAAAATAAAGAAGATCAATTTATGGACGAGTGATTTTTGAAAGAAATTTTAATGGAGCAAAGGGAGTTTCATCCAACTCATTACCCAACGGATTCATAATAGAACAAATGAAGAATTGATTTCAATTTGAAGATTCATGTCTTATCACTGCTGCCAAAACATTTTTCAAAGAGATCATTTTTTTTACATAATTTCATAGCTGTTGTAACTTAATTCATTTATTTACATACTGTCTTTAAATAAAATGTTGTTTCTTTTCTGATCTCTCTTATATTTTGTGTTTCAGATGTTGCTTCATCCTCAACATCAATACAGTGAACAGCTAATTCATTCTTTGCGTGCTTGCATTTTATGATTGTGCATTTTGCTGTTCCTTTTCTGAAGGGACATCATTTGTGTGCACCTTTATCGTTTCTGCTGTTCCTTTTTCAAAGGGACAACATTTTCATTTTTTCCGTTCCTTTTTCAAAAGAACAACACCTTTTGTGTCAGCCATTCATTTTTCACTTTCATTTTGTTGTTCCTTTTCCATGGTTCATTTTGCTGTTTCTTTTTCATGGTTCATTTTGCTATTCCTTTTCCAAAGGAACGACAGTTGCGTTTTTGTTGTTCCTTTTCCAAAGGAACGACACTTGCATTTTTGCTGTTCCTTTTCCAAAGCAACGACACTTTTCATTTTTGTTGTTTCTTTTCCAAAGGAACGGCACTTGCGTTTTCGCTGTTCCTTTTCCAAAGAAACGACACTTTTCATTTTTGTTGTTCATTTTCCAAAGGAATGACACTTGTGTTTTTGCTGGTCCTTTTCCAAAGGAACGACACTTTTTATTTTTGTTGTTACTTTTCCAAAGGAAAGGCACTTGCGTTTTTGCTGTTCCTTTTCCAAAGGAACGACACTTTTTATTTTTGTTGTTCATTTTCCAAAGGAATGGCACTTACGTTTTTGCTGTTCCTTTTCGAAAGGAACGACACTTTTCATTTTTGTTGTTCATTTTCCAAATGAACGACACTTTTCATTTTTGTTGTTCATTTTCCAAAGAAATGACACTTGCATTTTTGTTGTTCCTTTTCTAAAGGAACGACACTTTAGTTTCTGTTGTTCCTTTTTCCAAAAGAACGGCATTTGCGTTTTCACACTTTTTCATGTGTATTTTTGCTTTTTGGTGTGCATTTCTTTTGTTGTTCCCTGCAAAGAACAACACTTTTTTTTAGTGTTTTTGCTGTTCCTTCAAATGAACAACGCTTTGGGAGTATTTTTGAGAGCAACCCTTTCTTCCTTTTGTGGGATTATTCCTAGTTCATCTCAACCACATTTTACTGATTTTCTTTCATGGCATGAAGTACACTATTTTTATGAGGACGAGAATTATGGATTCTATTGAAGCGAGTTAATATCATTCACGTTATGATTTTTCACAGGACAACTCCTTGATGATAGCTTATTTTCAAAAGGGACACAATTATTTATATACTACTTTACTGCATTGTTCTCTATTGAACATGATGTTGATTGATCACTTCAATACCATGCTAGTTCCACCCTTCCTGGTTATAATCTTCTCTGTCTATAATAAATAAGATTATGGGTATATTTTTTTCTATTGACATGTTCAACTTCTTCCACCATCCGTACTCTTAAGAAGTATTGAGCCTCTCTCTTTTTATCATAAAAATGTGTAATAACAATAAAATTTTGTTTGTAGATGGAGGATAGGGGGTCTCATTACGAGCCAACCTACCATGTTCATAAGGCTGTAACAAAGTGACATTCCCATTATGACCAACACACCAGGGTTATGATCCATTGGATGGCTAAATTATCCTTGGAATAGGAGGTCTCATCACGAGCCGACCTTATCACTTTTCTACATCCCAGTGAATAGCAATGTGGTTATCTGGTTACCACGCTAGCACACTGACCTCTTCTACAGAATAGCACTATAACTCTCCATTTATAAATTGAGGATCTTGGTTCATATGGGTTAAAAAGCAACCCTGTCGAGGCTATGGACGCTTGCTGGCAGCAGAGGGTCTGCTTATGGTATTGAAGTTATATCTTATCATCAATTATTACTATAATACCCTTTTCTTATTCTTTTTTTTATCAGAGAAGTTACTTCCTTAATTTTTTTCCCTGTTTTGAACCTTTATGCATGAGAAATTGTTTTATGATCAATCGCATCATTTTCAGTTAGAATACCATCAATAAAGCATCTTTTTGGCATATTGTTGTTCTTTTTCTCTTTTTTTCATAACTTATCATCAATCCAAAGCGTCATATCTTTTATTCATAACTATCTTTATACACTCTGCTCTCATTATAACCATAACTCTCGCCATCCTATCATTGATATGTGTACTCTACTACTGTATTGTTCATTCCCTTGCCTTATCGTCAGCATAACACCTTTCATAGGCTTTATGGTCATGGAATCCCTTTTTCAATTGGAGGAGGGAATGTATACATTATGGGATTGCATGTGATATGATTACTGCATTCTGCCATAACTTGTTGATTTGACAAAATATCAGTATTGCATGTATATAAAAGTTTTTCTGATTGAAATTTTTGCATCCATCTTATTTGTTGTTATTCAAACTATACACTATGGATTCAAGAACATTATATGCACAAGTGTGATTTGTTTACAGGAGAAAAACAAGTATGCAGGGGAAATTCTATTCACAGCATGACCACACTATTGCAACTAACAGAAGCGGCTCGAGCAACTTGTGAACGCGAACAATTCTTCAGACATTATGTGCTTACCTGGATTCCACCTTTTGCATGACTTTTAGCACCAACTTTGCCTACATCAGCTTCAATAACTGCCAGTACATATATGTCATTCCACATTTTTCTTTTTGGAGGTAAAACTTGAGGTAAAATAGCATAATTTTCTGATTTATTACGAATTTAGGGGAATTTAATGAAAATCCATTGAGAATTATTTATCACCCTTCAGTCCACATCTTTACCACTTCCCATTTTTTTTCAGCAGCCTATCATTTTGGGGGAGTGATGCTTCATTAATTTTTTCTTATAACCATGTCATTCATAGTCTTTATCATCCATTGCTATTCTTATTCATTCTCAACACCTCCCTTATTCCATGTTGTTTTACACCAAGCATAGCATTCAACATATGGTAGCAACTACCTCTATTGGTTTTCTAGCATCACATGAGGGCATCCTAATTTTTCAGAGAGGGGGAGGAATTGCTATGCATGATGGATTTTTTCTATTTTCTTTCTGATTTAAGGCATACAATTGCAGTGCAGAAATTGATTTCCATAAAAATTTTAAAACTATGAACTCACTTCTTGTGATTTCTGGATAACACAGATGTATCATTAAAATACACAAACCCAGATAATTTCAAGTTAAATTGGTTCATAAAATTTCGAAAATCATGCACTCTCACCTACAACCATTTTGTTTATATCTCATGATTTGTGCATCAAAATGATCTAATTTTTGGATCATAGAAGCATTAAATATTTGAAATCTACTTGCACAATTTCAACAAAATCTGGTTTGTAGTTTTTGGGAAAAATGGTTAATGAAGATTGCTGTCATTTATATCATATTTTGCTACAACTTAATTATCATGCCTTCATCAAGATTGCTAAAATTGAATATTCATTAGTTGAGGAAGAATTCATTTGTTCTATCCATTTCATGAGCTGAGATGAACAAATTTTATTGTTTGGTTAACACATGGGTTTTGTCTTTGGGTTGCATGAGGACATGCAATATATTCAGTTTTTTTGGTTGCATGAGGACATGCAATATATTCGGTGTGGGGGTATGTTGGGCCATGAATACGACCACTTTGTAACATTTATTTCATCCTTTTTTACTCTTCTCTATTATATCATTTGTTATAATTTATCATTTAAATTCATTTTATAAATGATTTATGCTCTTATGGATGAATATTATTTATCTTCCTTTATTTCTAATAAATTGATGGTTATGCATGATTTTATCCATGATAGTGTTAATAAATTGGTTGTAACATTATTCACCATTTTTAGCCTCCAAGCTAATTTCCAGATTGAAGATTTGATCATTAAAAGTGCCAACTCAGAAATTCGTTGGAATAAGGAGTGATAGTTTTACAGTTGAGATTTTGAGCAACTGAAGACGAATCTGGAAAATCTGGAACATGGGTTTTGTCTCGAACGAACCCAATTAACTTAAAAAAGAACGGTTTGCCCAAATTCGGCTTGTACTGAGAGAAACGTAGGGTTCTTTGAGCACGATTTTCTCAAATTTCCTATTGCGGCCGTCCTCCAAATCTCAGTTGCAAAGACCAAATTCACCTTGCTCTTGTTAAAAGTTGAATGGGAATATAATTTCTTATTGATCAATTGGTTAGAATCAATCCAATTTTGTAATAGAAATCATGTTTTAGTTATCATTGTTGTAACTTCTCTCTGATCTCTCTTTATTTAAATGAGAACAAAGATCAAAGAAGGGGATGATTAATTTGGAGAGGGATGATGAATTTAGAGATGGAGACTTAAGGATTTAGAATTATGATTTGAATTATAGATTTAGAAGTAAGGATTCATGATAGAATAGGAGGAAAAGGAGATTGTTGCATGTTGTAATTCTCAGAGCTTCAGCTGTTGTACTGATTTTACAATTTGATGATTAATACATGATTTGGGCATTGTTGTTCATTTTGTTCATCTGAAGTAACCTAGCAGCATCCGCTGATGGCTAAGGGCCCAGCCTCTGGTGGAGTACGCTGCTACTGTTGTATATTATCTCTTTAGTTTATGCATGGTTTTCATTATCAACTTTATTTGGTAATCTGATATGTTCTATTATTCTACATCACGGTTCTGTTATATCTGATTTATGTTCAATTGAGTAATATCGTTCTCTATGACAGGAATGCCGTATTGATTCATCTTGACTTGGTAACACATTGTTTTTCTTTTAATCATTGATATAACGTTGCTGGTCTTTACAGAATGTATTGTTGTTCAATTACAGCGTATCCGTGTTGTAACACTCTTTAATTGGTATTACTGAATTCATCTTAGAGATTATGTTTCCTTAATATTGTTGAATCTATTGACGTTGTTGTTCCATTACAAAATACAACCTTATTCTTTATAATAAAGACTTATAATCAAATTACCAGATCAGATTACCATTAAGGGGTGCCGTGTGTTACGTTGCTATGTATTTCTGTTTAGCTTTCAAGCGCTGTTCTATATTTCATTTCTAATTAGTTGCCATTCTATTTCTGTTTGTTGTCCGATTTATTCTTAGATTAAAGGTTGTTATCTGATTCCTGTGGGATACAATTGGTACATTTATTTCCTTAGACTAAGGTTTTGCTATTCATTACAGATTGCTATTAATTTGGCTTTGCTGTTGTTCATTTTCATTATTTAGAGTTTGTTGTTTAGATTCCTTTTGTTGTTCATTTCCATTGGTTAATTGCAAGAGTTTGCTTTTAAAGGGTTTTCCCAATTTACTTTCAATAGCAGCTTTAGTTTAAATTCTATTTCCTTTTTAATTGCTTTAATACAGGGCTATCAACTGTAGAGAACATTGGTTACTGCTTCCTCATTCTCAGATTGATTGTCTTGTTCCAGTTTGGTTTCAATTGCATCAATCTCTAGGGAAATGAGTTATTGCTACTGTATCCTTGATTGATGGTTGTTTGAGTGAATGATTTAGTTCAGAACATTTCAATTTCTTGCTATTCCAATTAGATTTTATTTCCAGCTTTCATTTACTTTTGGATTTTAAGCACTATACTGCAAAACATTACTCTTGAGTAAATAGCCACCTCAGACTAAGTACACTCTTGAAATAAAAAGTCATCCCTAGGATGACAATTAATGTGAAGGTAATTAGGAGTTAAGAAGATATTTTTATCGCTCAACACCTTCCAAAAAAAAGCACTAGGAGGAGAACAGTACTTCATGCTAGTAATCGATGACTATTTGATATTGACTTGGGTGGGATTTCTTAGAAATAAGTTAGAAGCATTTGAGAAATTTAAAACATTCAAGGCATTGGAAGAAAATCAAACAGGGTCCAAGATAAAGTGCATAAGGTCAGACAAAGGAGGTGAATTTACATCAGATGAGTTTGCAGACCTGTGTAATGAATTTGGGATAAAGAAACAATATATTATTGTAGACACACCATAAAAGAATGGACTTGTAGAGATACAAAACATGTATATTCAACAAATAGCCAGAGCCATAATGCAAGAAAGAAACATTGCTCAAGCCTATTGAGTAAAAGCAGTGCATACAACAATACATATTCTCAATAAGGCACATCTCATACCAAACTGTGATAAGACACCATATGAACTGTGGCACAGGAAACCAACATCAATCAATAATTTTAAAGTTTTTGGGAGTAAAGGTTATATAAAAAATAATGATGAAAAGCTACGAAAATTTGATGCTCGATCTGATGAAGGAATATTTTTGGGATATTCGTCAAAAAGTAAGGGATACACATGTTATAATAAAATATTGCATAAGATTGTGGAATGCATAGATGTAAAGGTTGATGAAGATCTACCCAATAAGAACAAGGGAAAAGGTTTTATCAATCCTCCAGATCATCACTATATAAGTAAAGAGAATGAATTACGAGATGAAGAATTAGAAGATACTAAGATTCATTCAAAAGGAACTTCAAGACATACTCAAAAGAATCACCCTAAAAATGAAATTATTGGAGATAAAAGTGAAGGAGTACAAACAAGGAGGAAACTAGCAGAAAAATATGAGAATGTTCAAATAGCCACGTTGTCACAGATAGAGCCAAAGAACTTTGAAGAGGCAAGTAAAGACAAAATTTGGATAGATGATATGAATGAGGAGTTAGACAAAATTGAGAAGAACGAGACTTAGGAACTAACACCAAGACCTGTAGGAAAGAATGTCATTGGAATAAAATGGGTATTCAAAAATAACATGAATGAATAGGGTCAAGTTGTTAGGGACAAATCCAGAATTGTGTGTAAGGGTTACTCACAAGTAGAAGGTCTTGATTATGAAGAGAATTTTACACTGGTCATGAAACTAGAGGCAATTAGGATGTTTTTGGATTTTACATGCTAAAGTGATTTCAAGGTGTACCAGATGGACGTGAAGTCTTCCTTCCTAAATGGTGATCGTGAGGAAGAATTATATATGGAACAACCTGAAGGTTTTTAATTATCAAATAAACCTAACTATGTCTGCAGGTTAAAGAAACCACTATATGGTCTTAAACAAGCACCATGGGTGTGGTACTCTAGATTGGACAAGTACTGTCAGAGAAGGGTTTCAAGAGAGGAGGTGCTAATAATAATATGTACATAAAGGCTAATGGAGATGAATTACTAATTATAGTTGTGTATGTGGGTGACATTATTTTTTGCAGCAATAAATATCATCTAGTATAATGGTTTTGTGAAGAGATGAAGACTGAGTTGGAAATGTCCATGATTCAAGAACTTACCTTCTACCTAGGGCTCGAAGTCATACAAAATCTTGGAGAAATATTCATTCCTCAAGAGAAATATTCATTTCTCAAGAGAAATACCTAAGAGATATGTTGAAAAGGTTCCAAATGGAAGATTGTAAACCTGTCTCAACACCCATGACTATTGGATGTAAGTTATGTGCAGATGATGAATTTCTTGATGTAGATCAAAACATTTACAGATATATGATAGGAAGTCTGTTATACCTAATAGATTCTTGACCAGATATAATGTTGGTGGTCAGATTAGTAGCAAGATATCAATCAGCACCCAAATAAAGTCATATGTTAGCAACAAAAAGGATATTCAGGTACTTGAAAGGGACTATACACTATGGACTATGGTATCTGAAAGGTAAGGAATTTACATTGACAACACACACATATGCAGATTGGGTTGGTTGTGTAGATGATAGAAAAAGTACAAGAAATGGCGCATTCTACTAGGAGAGTATTTGATAGCATGGATAAGAAAAAAACAAACATCATTTTCTCTATCTACAGCGGAAACTCAATACATAGTAGTTGCAACCTGTTGCACACCAGTGTTGTGGATGAAGTAGACACTTCATGATATGATGGTAAATTTTAGTGAGCCTATCTCTATCAAATGCAACAATACAAGTGAAATAAACATTTCAAAAAATCCTATGCTTCATTCAAAGACTAAACATATCCCTATAAAGTACCAATTTCTCATAGAGAAAGTGACTGAGAAAACAGTGAATATTGAGTACATACCCACAAGAGAACATATAGCAGACACATTTACAAATCCCCTTTCTAAAGAACCATTTGAGTATCTGAGAAACAAGCTAGGGATAGTGCCTGTAGGTGCTCCTCACTGATGTAACTTCAAAAAGGAGAGTCCAAAAACTTGAAACTGAATGCACCATCTAAGGGGGAGACTACAGGAGCAAGAAGAAGTAAAGAAGATGAATATGAAGCATATGATTTTGTCAAGAATTTGAAGTCATTAAGAGGTAGCAAGAACAAAGAAAACATCAAATAGTGAAGTCAAGGATTCTTATTCATGAGCAAGCAACATCAATCAAGTGCACCATCCAAAAGTTCAGCCTTTAATGCAATTTTTTTAAAGAAATGCACACATGTATATATCCTGTACGTAAGCGTGTATATAAATGTTTCAAAATGATCATTTTCATATCTAAACAAAGCATGCTAGCATCATCAAAATTTTCTCAAATATCTTTATTTTCTAAATTTTTATGGAGAATGCAACATTGTAAATCATAACAACCCTTGTACTTAACTATCATGTGGTCCATGAAGTAAGAAAAAATGTGACCTCTGCAATTATATGAAAGCAAAAATATTGTCATATCATCTTAAGGAGCTAATTTACACATCTATATGTTTGGTTACTAATAGCCCTCATCATGAAGCAACATGAGGTCATCATCTGAACCATATTACTTGCAAATTCTATCCAAAAAGGCATACCAAGTAAGTAGATAATCAAGTTCAAATTGCTGCAAAGGAACATAAGTCTTCTATTCAAGAAAATTATGAAGATGGGTCTACAATCATAAAGATATCATACACTGCAATAAATTAATGCATCACCAGGATATTTCCAAATCCTTCAGTGTTGTAGTATAAGAGTAAATATTTGAATGCAAATGATGGAAATCCACATGCTCATAGGGACATGAGCATAAAATCAATGCATCAAGATCTCATCTCTATATCCAATCAAATCAACAATATCAACAAGTTCTTGACATCAATATATAATCAAAATGACTAATGTTTTTAATGTAGAAAAGGAAATAACATCTAACACAGGAAAAGGCTATTCTCAAAATCTCTGAAAATAAAATTTTCTTGGCACAATACTGTGTGTAGACCCTTGAATCAAATGAACAAGGTAACAAAAGCCACAGTTAATAAACCAAGTTTAGAAAATGTTGTGTGTGGAGCATGATTGTTCAGAGGTCTTTGTTTCAGCCGGATGTATACCCCAGGAAGTTTTGTACACCCCTCCACGCGGGGGGGCGT
>APFE030809468.1:124829-135252 GCA_000404065.3 Pinus taeda
AACTTATGTTTAGTTTAGGGTTTTTTGCCCTAGAAGGCAACCCCTCTCTTTGTATGAGGGTATTGTATTTGAGGCTGTGAGATAGATGTGTATTCTATGTGAGCGAGAAACAGACCCCCCCCTGGCGGGGGGTTTTGGGGGCAGCGCCCCCGAAGCTGAAAACAGCTGTAAAATTGCCTCGTAAAAGTATAGTAATTTCTAGTCAATCTGGGCCGTTCATTAGGCGGATGATCTGACGGTAGAACTTATGTTTAGTTTAGGGTTTTTTGCCCTAGAAGGCAACCCCTCTCTTTGTATGAGGGTATTGTATTTGAGGCGGCGATATAGATGTGTATTCTGTGTGTGAGCGAGAAACAGGAGAGGTGAGGACTGTGAGAGAAAACAGAGGATATTACAGCGGCTTTGCTGTAGGTTGTGTCTCTTCATTTTGCTGGATAATAGAAAGGAAGGACTGGCTGTTCGAGGTGGACGTAGCCCAAACTGGGTGAACCACGTATATCTGTGTCTCTCTTGTTTTGTGCGTTTTCTGTGTTTATATTTCTGCAATATTTTATGCGTTCCATTGCTTCGTAATATATAATTTTCTAACAGAAAATACAGACATTCAAAGGAAAACTCAAAGCATTTGCTAATGGACATGAAGAACCAAATTCATTATTTGATAGTAGCTTGCTACATTGGATACATTTGTCCACAAAAGAAATTGGAGAAATTCAATAATCTTGAGAAATTCCATCACTAATTGGTTCCTGAAAAGAAACATTGTTGACATAGATTTCAATTCAAATCTTTGTCAATACATTTAGATAACCGAAAAAATTTGAAGGAGACAAAGCAAGAAGAGACTTAATTAGTTTAAAGAATTCATACTTGTATACTTATACAATTGGACCAACCCAAATGGTAATAAATAAAACAAACTGAGGACAATGGAATGTAACACATGAATAAGAGTAGGAAGAATATCTGTTCATTTCACCAAGGATCGATGCGTTGAACAAGAGTGGTTTTATTCCATGATTAAATGCAGCAGGTGACAATGAGGATAGTTGAATGTAACACATGAGTAGGAGCAGGAAGGATATCTATTCATTTCACAAATGATCGATGCATTGAACAAGAGAAGTTTTATTCCACAATTGAATGCAATGTTCATTGCAATAAACATTAATGCATTTATTGATATATACAAGATGGACAAGTGCGATTCATCCGTTGGCAATTGTAGTGAATAAATGGCTGGTTGGAGGGTGTTAATATTCTAACATGGGTTTGGTAGCATCCAATCCATGGTAAAAATGTTGGAAACATTATTATTACTTTCTGGCATATCGTAATTATTATTTTCTGGCATATCGTAGTTATTATTTTTTGGCATACCGTCTTTATTATTATTTTTTGGTCAATATTCATATGCATTTCATTGTATATACACTTGATTCCAACACATTGTACAAAAATTATTATACCACTCCAACATCTAAACCGTACACAAGATATCACAACAAATATGCACATATTAAGAGTGAAAACATAGATTGTATCATGATCAAATGTCCAAATTCAGAGTGTGAGAAGTTTTTGACCATCCAAGATTGAATATCTGAATTGTAACCATCTTTGATTCTTGAAGGCATAATGTGAGAGTCCAATGAGTTTTGTTCCATCACCGTCATTATTCAGAATTGACATGCAAGAACTCTCTTGATGGTGCTCTTCATCCTTCCAATCATGTCCATTATCCTTATCCTTGTGTCACCACCCTCCACATAGAGAGGTTCAGAATGGTCATTTCAAGTTTATAGGTCCCATTGGCAGTGAGGTTCAGAGGTTCCCTTGGTCGTTTGAGGTTCAAAGGTCCCCTTGGCCATGAGGCTACATGAATATCCTTGTGTTGGGTCTTCTAATTCTGTGTTGGCAAGAGGACTGGCTGAATGTTTTGTTGAAGGCATATCATGATACTCACCTGCTCAAATAGTGGCTCTCACGTGATATTTTATTCAAATGTTGTGTTGTGCAAAGAGCTTGACACCTTCAAGAAATAATGGGCTTTTGAACACACTCAAACTTGGTGAAACCAACGTGAATGAACATGCAACTTGCTAATGCAGAGGAAGGCACTTCAACTTTTCATGGAGGCTAAGAGTGCAGGTGATTCAAGTCAGATCCATTATGCAGAGAAGAGGAGATAGAACGAAGCAAGTTGATGCTAGATAATACTGCCCCCCCATCTGCGTTATGGCCTTAGATTTGAGATTTGTACTTCAATTACTAATGATATAGCTTTTCACAGTGCCATCAGTCACATACTTATCAATCAATCATAGTGTACACCATAATTTATCACATTGAAGAACGACACCCGCACGTGATCAATCCATGTACTCTATCTCCAAGTTGAAGCCAACAACATATTATGTATTATGAAGTAAACATATGAAGCCAACGTGGGTGGTAGTATGAAGCCATCGTATTATGTATCCAACGAATGAAGAAAAGTATGAAGTTGACGTATGAAGCCGGTGTATGAAGCCAACATATTATGTAGCTAGCGAATGAAGCCAACAAATGAAGCTAGCGTAGGTGGTATTCACCCATTCGTTCATTCAGGTGGCTATTCGTTTCATTTTGGTTGAAAGATTAGCTAATTCATACTAAAATTAGAAGGAGAAGGATTCCCTCAGAATAGGAGGGATCGACATTAATGTACTCACTCGACCCTTTCATAAGGATAACTTATTATTATTTAAGGGGAGAGGTACAACATATGAAAACCAATGCATCGACCTCCAATATAAAAATGCTTCAACGCTATATTTTTTTTGAGATAACATTATACTATGATGGCAACAATATCATATTTTGGAAGGGAAAATCCATATAATTGAAGGCAACATTGATATTATCTCACATTTTAATAAATGCATCATCTTTTATTAATTATGTTGACACATTTCTTTGACACCAATATATTTTTTAATTCATCAACAAAGCATTCTTTATGGACAAGAAATAGCTAGATTTATAGAAACATATGAATATTTGTAGCTTGAGCCTTCATGCAACAATATTTATATTCTTTCTTGGGTACTTGACTCTCTCGAGCATCGTTCACTATTTTTTTTTTTGCAACATTAACCAAATAGTGTTGTTGTCATTACTATTAATATTAGTTCAATAGCATTATGAATTGGGATTCTCTTCTTTAATACTTGTTCCACCCAATATATATAAATATATATATATGTATGTATTGTATGTTATGTATGATGTATTATGTATGTATGTATGTATATATATATATATACATACATACATACATACATACATACATACATACATACATATATATATGTATGTATGTATGTATGTATGTATGTATGTATATATATATATACTTCAATCAAAGCAAGAGTCACATTCCTCAATATGTACAACAACCAAAGCAAGAAGATTATTCACTTGCATTCATGGAGCAGTCTAAATTATCAAAGGAAAAGAAGGTTAAAAGAGGTTCTAATTAAAGGATTTTGAGAACTTGAATGGAATTACATTTCGGGTGACTTGAACAACAAAACATTTGACTACTACCACCCCTTGCGATTGATGTCAAAGGGGGAGGTAAGTTTAATTAGAGGCAAGACAAATGGAGGAATTTATCTGTTGACATCAATGCCTAAGGGGGAGAATGTTGATAATGTTGGAATTGATGTCAAATAATTATTTTAATATCACTTATCTATTTGATTGGTGTTGAGCGTGTTAAGATTAATTTAATGCAAAGGCTGAAAGTGATGTGAAGTGCAAAGACTATGCTAATAAATTTGAATGGTAATCAATGTGGGACATAAAGTTGAAATACATATATTTCTTTGAACATAAAATGTAATTATTATTGATTGAGGTATTAGTTTAGCTCTATTTTATACTACAAATAATTTTCAAAACTGAAAGTGAAGAGACAAGCTTGTGAGTAGTTTTTGGAAGTCCAAGGGACTATGCTTCATCTCACATTCCTACAAAGAATACAAACAACCAAGATGTCTTGCTTATAAAATATACAATGGGGAATGGAAAAAGTATCATTTTTGAAAGGGAAGGTGTCTGCATGAGAGAGTTGATGAGCAATAACATAAAAGAAAAAGAATGAGAAGAAGAAGAAGTTCAACAGTAAAACTTGACAGCATAATTGTATATGAGGTAACCAACATTTGTGACTTGATGTTGAGATTGAGCAAAAAAAAAACTTCAATCAAGGCAAGAGTCGCATTGCTCAATATGTACATCAACCAAAGCAAGAATATTATTCACCTACGTTCATGGAGTAGTCTAAATTATGAAAGGAAAAGAAAGTTAAAAGACGTTCTAATTAAAGGATTTTGTGCACTTGAAGGGCATTACATTTCGGGTGACTTGAACAACAAAATGTTTGACTACTACCACCCCTTGCCATTGATGTCAAAGGGGGAGGTAAGTGTAAGCAGAGATAATATAGATGGAGGAATTTCTCTGTTGACATGAATGCAAAAGGGGGAGAATGTTGAGAATGTTGGCATTGATGTTGTTGTAGCTTCCATTGTTATTTTCATCTTATTTTTAGTTTTATCACAAAATGAAATAAAAAACAAAAGAAATGAAAAATCAAACCATTGTTTAAAGGCCATGTAGGTTTAAGAGGCATGATCAAAAGATAGCTTGATGAGTATGATGAGGTGTGCTGCAGGGAAAAAATAAGCACAAAGTTTAATTAAAGTTTAGCCCCTACACTTGACCATGATGTGAGCATGGTTGACCACAACGTGTGGCCTAGAATCATTGCAAGGGTTCAACCTCAATGTAGTTCCCTTATATTCTTTACCCCCACAAAGTCTAAAACAAATGAAGTATTTTGTTTGATTGACGGGATGGCTTTGAATGTAAACCTGCGAGAAGATTTGGGCCATTGATCAACAGCCAAAGATCCAACGATAATCGCACAAGTTACCTAGAATGGGTTTGTTTCGGAGATCCGATGTGATGGTGTACTTGCAAGAAGATCTGGGTCGTTTGACCAACAAGCTATAGATCCAACATTAATCTGCTGGGTAATTAATCATATGTAATGGCATATTAAACGCAGTTTAAAATTGTTGAAGTCCAAGCCAATCTCAACTTTCTATCCAAAGAGAAGGGATCTGATGGATATCGGGTGAAGAAATGATCAGGTTTTAGTGCTAAAGTCGGACCCAATAGATTATTAACTAGTGGTATATATTTCTGATCGGGTCCGTATGGGAGTCAACGGAGCGTTGAAAAGGCAGACTCGTTAAGATTTATTTCAAATGGGTTTAAAGTCTCGTGAATTCCGAAGGATTAGACCGTTGATTGAATAAGTTATTAGACGGTTCATGTACAGCTAAGGCGGACCCGATGGGTTTATGAATCGAAATGTTAATTCTTTTCAGTTTCGTGGCAAACTAATGTTTTGCGTAAATCAGCCGATTCCACTGTTTAAGCAAGTTAATCAAAATTAGCGGTGGATGATTAAAACTCCAAAGAAAGGTGATTGGTCAGGTTTTCTTATGTTTTGGTCAATCAAAATGCGCTCGATACATATGTAAGCCCAGGTCCACACACAGGGTTTTATCAAATTTTATTATAATTAAAATGGTTTAATCATTATTAAAGCATCTACAGAGAAAATCAGCAGCCAAACAATAGAGCCAAAAAGCTAATAGTTATCATTATTTTCTAGCTTTCGTTACTTCTAGTTATTTTGTGTTCTTTAGAATGAGGTGCCTTTTACCCTCTGTGTAATGTTGTATAGTAATTTTTACTCTAGAGAGTTAGCAAAATAGTTAATTAGTTTGACAATTTTGATGATCACCAATTGTCTTATAATGTATAAAAAAAGGGAAATTTACAGAAAAAGGGTTTGAATTTTGGAGAAATTGGAGACTAAGCTACTGGATCCCTGATACAACTGTTGATTAATGAAGAATCAAAAGTTTTCCATACATTGTTGGGTATGACTTTATGTCTTCTCTATTATGTGTCATATTATGTTTTCTTCCTTTAAGTACAGTAATTGAAGTTGCAAGTCTTTATTTGCTTGTGTAAATAAAGTTAAAATCCCTTAAAATAGTGCTCCTATACTTGAAGTTCCCATCTCTGCAATTCTTCTAAGTTATAGATAGTAGATCCTATGTCAAACAACATATTATCTATAACTTCCCCCAGTGTCACAAATAGTAGATCCTGTGTAAAACAGCATATTGTTTATGAATTACTCAATCCTTCTTCATTCATCTTTTGTATTCAACAATAAAATGGAATTCTGATGTTTTCTTGTCACCTAAGTATTGAGGGTCAAGAACCAGATCTCCCAGGTCCTTCATTTCAGAATACAATATATAATTAAGTGACAAACAAGTGACAATCGTTATAATTGTTAATGTCTTAAGCATAATTTTTATACAACCATGAAATTGGTTTCTTACGGTACAACAAATGTCAAATTATTATGTTAAGATCACTTATCTATTTGATTGGTGTTGAGTGTGTTAAGATTAATTTAATGCAAAGGCTAAAAGTGATGTGAAGTACAAAGGGTATGCTAATAAATATGAAGGCTAATCAATGTCAGACATAAGGCTGAAATACATATATTTATTTGAACATAAAATGTAATTATTACTGGTTGAACTATTAGCTCAACTCTATTTTATATTAAAAATAATTTTCAAAACTAAAAGTGAAGAGACAAGCTTGTGATCATTTTTTGGAAGTCCAAGAGACTATGCTTCATCTCACATTCCTACAAAGAATACAAACAACCAAGATGTCTTGCTTATAAAATACACAACAAGAAATGGAAAAAGTATCATTTTTGAAAGGGAAGGAGTCTACGTCAAAGAGTTGATGAGCAATAAAATTAGAGAAAAAGAGTGAGAAGAAGAAGCAGTTCAACAGTAAAACTTGATAGCAGAATTGTATATGAGGTAACCAACATTTGTGACCTGATGTGGCGATTGAGAAATTTCAAAAAAAAAAAAACTTCAATCAAAGCAAGAGTCACATTCCTCAAGATGTACATTAACCAAAGCAAGAATATTTTTCACCTACATTCATGGATCAGTCTAAATATCAAAGGAAAAGAAGGTTAAAAGACATTGTAATTAAAGGATTTTGTGCACTTGAAGAGAATTACATTTCGTGTTATAAAATTATATATTACAGAGCAATGGAACACATAAAATATTAAAGAAATACAAACACAGAAAATGCATAAAACAAGAGAGACACAGATATACGTGGTTCACCCAGTTTGGGCTATGTCCACCTCGAACAGCTAGTCCTTCCTTTTTATTATCCAGCAAAATGAAGAGACACAACCTACAACAGATCCACTGTAATATCCTTTGTTTTCTCTCACAGTCTCACCTCTTTGTTTCTCGCTTGGAGAATACACACATATTACATAGACTCAATACAATGCCCTCATATGAAGAGAGGGGTTTCCTTCTAGGGCAAAATACCCTAAACCAAACATAAGTTCTATCGTCCGATCATCTGCCTAATGAACGACCCAGATTGACTAGAAATTACTATATTTTTACAAGGAAATTTTACATCTTCTTTTAGCTTCGGGGGTGCTACCCCGAACCTCTGCGGGGGGGACAAGTCCCCCCTGCACCCCCCCACGTGGAGGGGTGTACAAACTTCCTGGGGTATACATCTCACTAAAACAAAGACCTCTGAATAATCATGCTCCACACACAACAATCTCCCATTGGGAGAATGATTGTAGCAACTCCACCACTGCTTCATGTTCTGGACAACAACTCCTCTTTGGACCTGCTTGTTTCTCATCTTCATCATCATCCTTGAAGACCAATTGAAACTGAGCATATTCTCAGTTTCTCCCTGGTTACAACTTTTGTTAGCATACCTGTAGGATTCTGGCTAGTGTGTATCTTTTCTAGCTTCAACTCTCCATCTTCCAACACTAATCGTATGAAATGGTACTTGAGATGTATGTATTTAGTCCTGGAATGAAATGATGTGTTCTTTGCAAGATGAATGGCACTTTGGCTATCACCGTATAACGTGCCCATATCATGCTCCTTACCCAATTCAACCATAAACCTTTGTAACCAAATCATTTCTTTACTAGCCTCTATAGTAGCAACATACGTTGCTTCTGTTGTTGAAATTGCAACAACACTTTGGATTTTGAAACCCAACTGACAGTTGTTCCACCAACAGTAAATACATGTCCTGTAGTGCTCCTCCTGTTATCTCTGTCACTTGCCATATCTGCATCAACATATCCTTGTAGAGAAATGTTTGAACCACCAAAGCATAATGCTTCATTTGTGGTACCTTTCAAATATCTTAGAATCCATTTCACTGCCATCCAATGTTCCTTTCCTGGATTGTTCATGTACATACTTACAACTCCCACTACATGTGCAATATTAGGCCTTGTGTAGACCATTGCATACATTAAGCTTCCAACTCCTGATACATATGGAAATTTAGACATATAATCCATGTCTTCTTGGGTCTTTGGGCACATTTCCTTACTAAGTTTGAAATGGCTAGAAAAAGGTGTACTAACTGGTTTTGCATTATGCATATTAAATATTTTCAACACCTTTTGTATGTACTCATTCTGAGACAATGTTAACTTGTGCTTTTTCCTATCTCTAGTGATTCTCATACCAAGTATTTGTTTTGCAGCTCCCAAATCCTTCATTGCAAATGAATTTACCAATTTTCTTTTGAGCACATTTATTTCCTGCACGTTAGACCCTGGAACAAGCATGTCATCTACATACAATAACAATATAATATAGCTGCCATCATTTTGCTTTTTTAGATAAACACAATGATCATAGTGACATCTAGTATAACCTTGTTCGGACATAAACCTGTCAACTTTTAGATACCATTGCCTTGGAGCCTGTTTTAAGCCATACAGGCTCTTCTTCAACCTGCACACTAGTTTCTCCTTCCCTTTCACCTCATATCCTTATGGATGCTGCATATATATCTCTTCCTCCAAATCCCCATGGAGAAACGCTATCTTTACATCTAACTACTCAAGATGCAAATCTTCAAATGCTACTAGAATTAAAATAGTTCTGATTGAAGTCATTTTAACAACAAGAGAAAATATTTCATTAAAATCAATACCTTTCTTCTGTGCAAACCCCTTCACCACAAGTCTAGCTTTGTACCTTTGTTTTCCTCCATCTTCTCTTCCTTCAGCCTATAAACCCATTTATTCTTCAATGTAGTTTTTCCTACAGGCAACCTGACTAAGTCCCAAGTCTGGTTATGCATTAAGGAGTCCATCTCTTCTTCCATGGCTACCTCCCACTTCTTCCTATTTTCAACCTACATTGCTTCTTCATAACATTCGGGTTCACTAGAATCAGACAACAATAAATAATATAAAGAAGGAGAGTATCGTTAAGGGTGTCTACTTATCCTGGTAGATCCTCTAACACCACTCTCAGGTGTTTGGGGTACCTGTTGCTATTGTGGTGGTTGTTTTTGTTGTGGTTGTTGATTATTATTATTTTTAGGCACCTTTACTTTTTCAGTGATCTCATCAAGGACTGCGTATTCCTTGTTTTCCTTTTCCTGTTTCTTTTCCTGCAACTGATTCTTATACAAGACCTTTTCATTGAAGATTACATCTCTGCTCCTAATGATTTTGTGATTTTCGTAATCATATAAGTGATAACCAAAATCATTAACACCATATTCAATAAAGGTACATTTCTTTGACTTTGCCTCAATCTTTTTTCTATTTTTTTTATCAATATGGACAAAGGCCTCACAACCAAAAGGCTTTAAAAATGAGTAATTTACCTTTTTTCCTGTCCATGCTTCCTCTGGAACACCACCATCCAAGGAACTTGAAGGCCCTATGTTTATTAGATAAATAGCAGTATCTACAGCATCTGCCCAAAACTGTAAAGGCAATCCTACATGCAACTTTCACGCTCCATGATTGTTTTGTTCATCCATTTTGACACACCATTTTCTTGTGGTGTTCTTGGAACTGTCTTTTCTCTGCGAATTCCATGTTCTGAACAGTAATATCAAAATCTTTGCTACAATATTCACCTCCATTATCTGATCTAAGACACTTCAGTTTCTTTCTTGTCTCAATCTCAACCAAAGATTTCCATTTCTCGAAAGTATCAAATACATCAGATTTATTGTTAATACAATAAATCCAAGTTTTTCTTGTTGCATCATCAATAAAGGTAACATAATAACGAGAGCCACCAAGAGATGATACCTAAGTAGGCCCCCATACATCTGTATGTACAAGCTCTAATTTTTCTCTCTTCTTTTCTTTCCCAACTCTAAGAAATCTGACTCTCTTCTGTTTTCCATAAATGCAATTCTCACAGAAGTCCAA
>APFE030809468.1:137781-167819 GCA_000404065.3 Pinus taeda
TCATTCATTGTTTATTAATAAAAAATAATAGATGTCATAAGGTTATATTATTGGTATATTAATTATTTATAAATATCCTTTCAATTCCAAAGGTATAGTAGTAACCGAATATATATATAATAGGAGTCATGAAAGAATAATTTATTAAATTAATTCATAATTATTATTCCAATTATAATATTTAAGTTTCAATGTAACCAAATAATAACAGTAAATAATAGTAATAAGGTTAATACAATAATGGTTCGAAACCCATTACATATCTTATTAATAGCTTATAAAAAATAAAAAGTAATTAAGATAATACAAGGGATTAATTTATACTAACTAATATACTATTAGGATGCTGGGATTAAAAGGGAGAATATATAAAATTATGAATTAAAAGCTAAAAATGTATTAAAACTTTATAATAAACCAAGGGAAAGGACTAACCACAAAAAACAATCTCTAAGGGACGGAAACAAGAAAACCTAAGACAATACAAAAAAGGGACCGAGGAGGCTAGGAAGACAGGGCTGGGACCCAACAACTGCTAATCTTCTAGCCATCATCCCTATTAAGATTTTTCGGCCTTTTTTCAATTTTGAGGGCCTCTCTAAACTTGCGATGGTGAAACTGCGCAACTTTAGCAATAACTTGAGCCTCTTCAATACATACACGATGCATCATCTTCTCAGCATGTTCAGCCAGGGCTGAGGACTTGGTCCTTCCATGCCTTAAGTCAGCCGAATGTTCGCTAATCCTTTGATTGATAGAGCGACCCGTCTCACCAATATATGGTGTCCTATAGGAACAAGGAATGACATAAACACCCTTCATGTCTTTAGGGTCAATAGGATCTTTTACAGACCTGAGGGAGCCACAGATATTGTTGAGAGGCCTAAAAGTTGCGGGCACATCGTACTTTTTCAGAATCCTCGCAATCCTATCAGTGGTCCCTTGGATGTAAGGAAGGTTAACCCCCGTGACACGATCATTGGGATCTCTACGGATTGAAGGCTCCTTCTTGGCCTTGAGGAAGGATTTTTGACCCAAGTGTCTACTGTAACCATTCTTCACAAAGACATCTAGGAGATGAGCCTTCTCCGTTTCCAAGCTATATAATTAATAATATACAAATAATATAACCTTATGACATCTATTATTTTTTATTAATAAACAATGAATGAATCATTTCGATATAGTCTAAATAAATGATTCTTTTAAGCCATACTCTGAGATTAATTCAACTATAATAGATTTAAATATATAGTGATTAATAAACAATTAAAAATTACCAACCCTTATAGTAATTTAAGTATAAATTTCTATAGTTTATATATATTTTTTGAAATATATTTTGTATTCAAATCTTAGAACAACCTAATAGTGTTTAGAATGATTTTCTAGATTACCTAATTCGATGAATAAATTTTGAACCAATTATATGTATTATTATCTACCTAATTTCATGGATATTATGATTGGAATAATAATAATTATAAAATAAATTTGGGTTTCATGATTTTAATTATTATATACAAATTTGATTTCTATTATATATTTTTATTATATATATAAATTTTGATTACTATTATATAATTGATTAATTTTAGGATTGGAATGTGGATAATAATATTATTAAATAATATATGAACTAGTATTTTATTTGGATCATATTTATTAATAAACAATTAGATTTAGTTAATAATCAAATAATTTAATATCCAGTAGGAGTACTTTACTGATATATTTTTACCTATTTTAACTAATTTTTAGGAATAATAATAATTAAAAATTGAGCAAGAATATTAATTATTTGAATAAGGTCATAAGGTCAGAATTAGCCGTTTTAAATCTAACTGTTGGAGTCTCTGCCTAAACTATTTAACTAGCTAAGCTGGATCAGTTCTTCAACTTGTCCTGACGATGAACCACACTGGTTGGTTTGAAACGCGTCGACAAATGATTATTGATGTGATTTCGCCGAAAATTCTCTAAACAACATAAAATATTACAGAAATATAAACACAGAAAATGCATAAAACAAGAGAGACACAAATATACGGGGTTCACCCAGTTTGGGCTACGTCCACCTCGAACAGCTAGTCCTTCCTTTCTATTATCTAGCAAAATGAAGAGACACAACCTACAACAGATCCACTTCATATCCTCTGTTTTCTTTCATAGTCTCACCTCTCTGTTTCTCACTCAGAGAATACACACATATTACACAGACTCAATACAATGCCCTCATATGAAGAGAGGGGTTGCCTTCTAGGGAAAAAACCCTAAACCAAACATAAGTTCTACTGTCAGTTCTATTGCATAACATAAATAATTACCGAGAGGAATATATATAAGAAAATAACCAACAACAACCATAAACACATAAACACAAATGTTTATCCGGGGAAAAACCCAACCTAACAAGATCTCATTAGCATTGGCCAATCCGACCAAGTGAGCCTTCACCGCTCACCTCCAGGTCTTGCATTACAATGAAGTCCTTCTAGCCTTTTATAAGCTCCATCACATATAATACCATGAGCAAAATACTATGGGTGAAAAATACCATGTGCCCCAAAACCATCACTGTTTAACCTGGTCAACTTTGACTCTATTCTAAGTCAAGTTTACCTAACATTTCGGGTGACTTGAACAACACAATGTTTGACTACTACCACCCCTTGTGATTGATGTCAAAGGGGGAGGTAAGTGTAAGTAGAGGTAAGATAGATGGAGGAATTTCTCTGTTGACATCAATGCTAAAGGGGGAGAATGTTGAGAATGTTGGCATTGATGTCAAATTATTATGTTAAGATCACTTATCTATTTGATTGGTGTTGAGTGTGTTAAGATTAATTTAATGCAAAGGCTGAAAGTGATGTGAAGTGCAAAGACTATGCTAATAAATGTGAAGACTAATCAATGCAGGACATAAAGTTGAAATACATATATTTTTTTGAACATAAATGTAATTATTACTAATTGAGCTATTAGTTTAGTTCTATTTTATGTTACAAATAATTTTCAGAACTGAAAGTGAAGAGACAAGCTTGTGAGAAGTTTTTGGAAGTCCAAGGAACTATGCTTCATCTCACATTCCTACAAAGAATACAAACAACCAAGATGTTTTTCTTATAAAATATACAATGGGGAATGGAAAGAGTATCATTTTTTAAAGGGAAGGAGTCTGCATGAGAGAGTTGATGAGCAATAACATAAAAGAAAAATATTAAGAAGAAGAAGAAGTTCAACAATAAAACTTGACAGCAAAATTGTATATGAGGTAACCAGAATTTGTGGCTTGATGTTGCGATTGAGAAAAATAAATAAAAAAATCAATCAAAGAAAGAGTCGCATTCCTCAAGACGTACATCAACCAATGCAAGAATATTATTCATCTATATTCATGGAGTAGTCTAAATTATCAGAGGAAAAGAAAGCTAAAAGATGTTCTAATTGAAGGATTTTGTGCACTTGAAGGGCATTACATTTCGGGTGACTTGCACAATAGAATGTTTGACAAATATCACCCCTTGCCATTAATGTCAAATGGGGAGGTAAGTGTAAGCAGAGGTAAGATAGATGGAGGAATTTCTCTGTTGACATCAATGCCAAAGATGGAGAATGTTGAGAATCTTGGCATTGTTGTCAAATTATTATGTTAAAATCACTTATCTATTTGATTAGTGTTGAGTGTGTTAAGATTAATTTAATGCAAAGGTTGAAAGTGACGTGAAGTGCAAAGACTATGTTAATAAATGTGAAGGCTAATCAATGTGGGATATATATATGAAATATATATATTTATTTGAACATAAAATTTAATTATTACTGATTGATCTATTAGTTCAGCTGTATTTTCTATTAGAAACAATTTTCACAATTGAAAGTGAAGAGACAAGCTTGTGAATAGTTTTTGGAAGTCCAAGGAACTATGCTTCATCTCACATTCGTACAAAGAATACAAACAACCAAGATGTCTTGCTTATAAAATATACAATGGGGAATGGAAAAAGTATCATTTTTGAAAGGGAAAGAGTCTGCATCAGAGAGTTGATGAGTAATAACATAAGAGAAAAAGAGTGAAAAGAAGAAACAATTCAAGAGTAAAACTTAGCAGTAGAATTTTATATGAGGTAATCAGCATTTGTGACTTGATTTTTCGATTGAGAAATTTCAAAAAAAAAAAAAAAAATCAATCAAAGCAAGAGTCACATTCCTGAAGATGTACATCAACCAAAGCAAGAATATTATTCACCTGCATTTGTGGAGCAGTCTAAATTATCAAAGCAAAAGAAGGTTAAAAGACGTTACAAGTAAAGGCTTTTGTGCACTTGAAGGGCATTACGTTTGGGGTGACTTGAACAACATAATGTTTGACTACTACCACCCCTTGCCATTGATGTCAAAGGGGGAGGTAAGTGTCAGCAGAGGTAAGATAGATGGAGGAATTTCTCTGTTGAAAGCAATGCCCAAGGGGGAGAATGTTGAGAATGTTGGCATTGATCTCAAATTATTATGTTAAGATCACTTATCTATTTGATTGGTGTTGAGTGTGTTAAGATTAATTTAATGCAAAGGCTGAAAATGATGTGAAGCACAAAGACTATGCTAATAAATTTGAAGGCTAATCAATGTGATACATAAAGTTGAAATACATATATTTCTTTTAACATAAAATGTAATTATTACTGATTGAGCTATTTGTTCAACTCTATTTTATATTACAAATAATATTTAGAACTGAAAGTGAAGAGACAAACTTGCGAGCAGTTTCTGGAAGCCTAAGGGACTATGCTTCATCTCACATTCCTACAAGGAATACAAACAACCAAGATGTCTTGCTTACAAAATATACAATGGGAAATGGTAAAGGTATCATTTTTGAAAGGGAAGGAGTCTGCATCAGAGAGTTGATGAGAAATAACATAAGAGAAAAAGAGTGAGAATAAGAAGCAGTTCAATAGTAAAACTTGACAACATAATTGCATATGAGGTAACCAACATTTGTGACTTGATGTTGTGATTGAGAAATTTCAAAAAAAAAAAAAACTTCAATCAAAGCAAGATTCGCATTCCTCAAGATGTACATCAACCAAAGCAAGAAAATTATTCACCTGCATTCATGGAGCAGTCTAAATTATCAAAGGAAAAGAAGGTTAAAAGACATTCTAATTAAAGGATTTTGTGCACTTGCATTACATTTCGAGTGACTTGAGCAACAAAATGTTTGACTACTACCACCCCTTGCCATTAATGTCAAAGGGGGAGGTAAGTGTAAGCAGAGGTAAGACAAATGGAGGAATTTCTCAGTTGACATCAATGCCAAAGGGGGAGAATGTTGATAATGTTGGCATTGATGTCAAATTATTATGTTAAGACCACTTATCTATTTGATTGGTGTTAAGTGTGTTAAGATTAATTTAATGCAAAGATTGAAAGCAATGTGAAGTGAAAAAACTATGCTAATAAATGTGAAGGCTAATCAATGTGGGACATAAAGTTGAAATACATATATTTCTTTGAACATAAAATGTAATTATTACTGATTGAGCTATTAGTTCAGCTCTATTTTATATTACAAATAATTTTTAGAACTGAAAGTGAAGAGACAAGTTTGTGAGCAGTTTTTGGAAGTCCAAGGGACTATGCTTCGACATCTCATATTCCTACAAAGAATACAAACAACCAAGATGTCTTGCTTATAAAATATACAATGGGTAACGGAAAAAATATCATTTTTGAAAGGGAAGGAGTCTGCATTAGAGAGTTAATGAGCAATAACATAAGAGAAAAAGAGTGGGAAGAAGAAGAAGTTCAACAGTAAAACTTGACAGAAGAATTGTATATGAGGTAACCAACATTTGTGACTTTATGTTGTGATTGATAAATTTATGTTCCCTTCTATGTTGTAGCATGAAAAATAACAAGTTGTATCTTGTTGAGGTAGGAGCCACCCGTTGGTTGTAGCCTACAGAAAACTTGTGGGAGTTGGAGCTTCCTTTGAAGTAGGAGCCTCTTGTAAGTTGGAGCCTACAAAAACCTTGTTTAATAAGGAGTAGCAACTTTCCTTCACATCACTTTGAGCCTAAAGTTCATGGTTTTCTCCCTTCAGGGTTTCCACTTATATCTGATGTCTGCATGTGTTGATTCTTGAATGTTGTGTGAATTTTTTGAATTCTTGATAAATAAATATGCAAAGCTCTTTTTGTCACCTACAAAAGGAATTCAATAATGACTGAGCACAAATATAAACCATTAGCTACATAAGAAGAAAATTAAGTTGAGCTAAAGTAAAGAATTTGAATTACTGATTCATGCCCCCCTCAGTAATTACCAATCATAATTATCGGAGACGTCTGAGAGAGGTGGAGGTATGGCTGAGATAGGTAGAGAGCTTGATGACCCAATAGGTAGCACGATATTTTTCCTTATCTTGAGCCTTGAGTTGGTAAGCTCGCAAATTGCGAAGAGCCCAAAGCATGTTCCTCCCATGGCTGGTCTCTTCCTCTTTGAGCTCGAGAACTTGGCAACAAATATGAGGTGGGATGGAATTTCCAAACAATTCTAATTCCACATTATCATCGAAGGCGATTTGGGGGCATCCTCTTCCCCTTCCTCGGCTTCCTCGACGCCCTCTATCCATCTCATGACTCATGGTGGAGAAACAAGATGTAGAGGATGGCGAGTATGGTGTAGAAGGGATAGAGGGAGCTGAAGTGGGGCTAGTGAGCGGGATAGACTGAGCTCTGAGTAGAAAAATTGAAGGGAAGTGGCAAATGGTGTCCATGGAGTGGAGTAATAAACATTAAGAGGAGGAAGGTGAGACATTATGTCAAGTGTGTGAAATCAGGCCCTGGAGGTATGAGTTGATATATTTAGAACTCATGGTGGCTAGTTGTGGTATAGGGGAAGTGACGATCGCTAAGTGGAGGGTGTCGTCATTCCTTAGTGGAGCATGTGGCGGAGGCTAGTCTAGCACCTGGATCGGTGGTTTTTTTTATGTTACCATGATTAAAGTCCATTTTTACATTATAATCTTCATTACTATACCTTTATAGTCCTTCAGCACTCATATACTCCACCAACTATATTCTTCTCATAGGATATTTTTATATATTGATATATTGTATAAAATCCAAGAGTTGTCTTAATTGGTTGAACCATATGCCCAAGGCATGTTGTTAACAAGGAGGCTAGATTATGCACAAAAATAACATCCTCGATTTATTACATCAAGAAAAGAATAATCCTCTTACAAATTAAATAGAAGAGATATTAGTATACATATAATATGAATGCCATAGGCTAAATGCATTTTGAATTGGTCCTTTTATAGTCATTAAGAAAATGGCAATAGAAATTGGCATCATTTGCTTGAAATTTAGAAAGAAACATTTTGGATTGATGGAATTATAATATTACACAATCCCATTATTTTATTAGCATTGAAGGGTGTTGAACACATTGTTGTATTAAAAATAATAATTTCATCAATATGAAATTGCAATATTGATATTACATAACTAATCTATAATTATGAAAAAAGAAGAAATTAAAATCATAAAATATTTAACTCTCTTAGCAAACTAGCAATATTGGAAAATATTACATAATTAAATTCTAATTATGATAAAAATAGAAACAATGGAATCATAAAATATTTAACCTTCTTATCATAAAATATTTAACCTTCTTAACAAACTAGTTAAAAATAAATAAATAAAATCAAAAACCCCCATAAAAATAAAAATAAAAATATAAGCATCATAAATTCTACAATCAGAAGTTATGCTAATTAATCTTAGAAAATCTTAAACAAAAATTCATAATAACATCAACACAAGAATTATAAACTTTCTTTATAATTATGTAATAATATAATGTTATAGCACTTTTGTGGATTAATCAGAACTTTAGATTATCTCTATGCCCTATATACTAAGCCAAATATTGGTGTAGTGACCTTTCCATTTTCTTCATTACATGAAAATAATGTAGTATGCACTGACATAATGGAAAAGTGTTAAGTGAGTAACTAACTTAATGCATAATCTAAAGAGTAGCCACAATTTGTCCATAATATTATAAAATTATGATATTAAATTATATTAAATGACAATAATATAGTATCCAATATTCAAAATGAAAATAATATAAAAATGTGATATTCAATTATCTAAATAATAATAATTTAACAAATTAATTAAAAATAAAATATTAAAAACCCATAAAATATAACCATCATCCGTTTCTGTAATCATAAGTTATGCAAGTTAATTAACTTCATGAATATATAAGAAAAACTTCAACAAAAATTCACAATAACATCAATATGAGAGTCATAACCTGTTTCTATAATTATGTAATAATATAAAGTGATAAATTCACAATAACATCAATATGGGAGTCATAACCTCTTTTTATAATTATGTAATAATATAAAGTGATAGCATTTTTGTAGATTAATTAAAATTTTAGGTTATTTCTATGTACTAAAGCCAAATATATTAGTTTAGTGCCCTTTCTATCTTTTTCGTTGGATGAGAATAATGTAATATCAATTGACATAATAAAAGTTATTATGACTTATTACATAATCTAAAAAATAACTAAACTTTATCCATAATATTTTATAAATATATAATATTAAATTATGTGAAAAGACAATAATATAATATCCAATAATCAAGATAAACAAAATATCATATTATAAATTATGTTAAAATAGTAATAATATAGTATCCAATGTTCAAGGTGAAAAACAATATTAACCCACTCCCTAAATATATAGTATATAAAAATAACAAATTTAAGTAAAATTTTCTTATAATATTGTTTTAATATAAATTAAAATAACACAACATCTTAAATATGTTTTAAAAATCACATATCATGATTTCTAAACATCACATGCCAAGATTCCCATGGACCCACATATTATAAGAAACATCATAAACAACGTAACCTTAAACATCCAATTACTGATATAGAAGATTCGGCATTAGTTTTTAATCATCTACTTTACTTGCAAGGGGTCCATAGCAATGACAAGGTAATCTTCGTAATTATTTTAGCCTTACAAACCAAAATATATCCCACAGCTACTCACTTAATCACAAGCCTTCTATATTGTTCCACAAAATTGTTTGCCAATGGATGAAGAGAGGCCACATGATCTCCTTGGTGTGAAGCTACCCACCAAAAAGCATTGGAGCCCCACATATTATATTAGTCAAAGACGTACATAATACATGGAAAGGAATTGTTTTAACTGCAATGTGTAGGAAAATTTCCAATAAGAAATAAAAAAGGTCACAATTTTAACATCAAAAGAAATTATTGATTTTGACTTTTGAATGACACTTTTTTCAATTTGGCTTTATGGGTATTTTACTTTTAACACTTTTCATAATCATTTTAATAATTTATTTTCTCACATCCAATTTACAATGGAAACAAGACCCATCATTAGTATTTTTATATATTTTAGTTATTAATTTGATAGTTCCTTCTTCCACCTAGAATTTTATTTAGAAAAGTGGCTTATATTAATAGATGTTTTTGATCTATTTTCATCATTATTTTACATAAATAATTATCATTCTAAAAACATTTGTTTTTAGAATAATTTAAATTTTGATCAATAATAAGTAAATAAAAAATGAGTCTTTTTTAATAAATATATACAAATAACTGTCTTTTTAAATTAACAAATCTTTTTAGATTACCCCGATCATAAAATTGGATCACCCCTCTCCACTCCTACACTATAATCATATCTCTCTCTTTTATATTCATGGTATGATCATCTACTTATTCATAATTCAAACTAAACATAACATTACATTTCACTTTATATCTCACAAAACCTTTAAATAATTATTTAAAAGCATTGAAGATAGATATGACCCTTACTTTATTCTTATGGAAAATCTTACGTTGGTTAAACTAGTTTAGTCTAACTTTATCTCAAAAAACATTTGTTAATACCTTTGATAAATATCTTTCAAAATATGTTATCATTGATCAATCTCATAATACTAAACATTTATTTTTCTTCTACCAGACTAAGATCCTGGTTTCTATCTCTCATAATCCTTAGTACATCATCAGAGAAGATGTCAAAGTTGATAAAGATTCCAACAACTGAGCCAATAATAGAAACCTAAAATCCACCAAGTTCTTCAATAGTTTTCATACTCACCTCTCATTTATCCCCTCATGGTTCCACCATTACTCTTATTCTAGTTTAACTTTTCAAGCTGAACCAATTTTTCTTTCAAAGCTTTCTTTAATATTGACTAGAATGCTTTCATATTCTACTCTGATAAAAAAATCCCACTTTTATTTCCAAAAAATATTTTTTCCATTTCATTCAAAATTTTGACATTACATTTTTCTTAAAACGATTTATTACAATTTTAGAATAGTTATTGGGTCGAGAGATGCTCTCCAACCCACTATGGTAGAGAGTAATGTAATATAATGTATTGTATTGTAATGTAACCATTTTAACTCAGTTAAAATAAAAATAAAAACAAACAAAATAAAATAACCATATAATAAAATTAATATTAATAAAGAATGACCCATGGTATTTGTTGGGATGGGTTCCTAGGGGTAGAATTGGATTAAGTTAGTCATTTTTTGTAAAGAATTTTGCAAAGAAAGTAAAGTCTTTGCAAAATGTGGATACAGAGCGTGCAAATAGATAGGAGTCAAAGGGGTCTTAGTCAGTGTTTAGATTCTCCCATGGTTTGTAAACCATGGTACTATATTAAGGAAAGCTATAAATAGTCGAGTCGTAGCAAGTCTTAGGAGAACTTTTGATAGATAAGAATATAGAGATGAATGAATAAATGATGTTTAAGGGTTTGATAGACAGGAAGCTCTTTTCCTGTCAGTAACGAAGGAAAGGCTCCACAGTGGAGTGTGCGGAGGCCTAGAAGAGTCCACAACTGAGTGCGTGGACTCCTGCAGCTGAGTGCACAGGGTAGTTGAAGTATGTATTGGAAAGATTCTAATTAATAAAGACCGGTTTTGGGTTGGAGATACGTGCACCTATCTGTTTAATGGTTATGTCACTTTCATTACTGTTTCTATAATTCAACGTGTTTTCTTTGCGCAAATCGGGTTAATTGAACATGTTTATGCTTAACAAAATGATTGAATAATATTCATGAAGAACTAAATATATTTCTGGGTTAGTTTCAAATAAGGAAGATAGGACTGTGTGATGACAGATTTAGATCTCAGGAGCCCTAGAAGACCGGTTCAGTTGCGCGAAAGTAGCAAACCTATCCTGTGAGGGCCTGATTAATGCAATTGGCTGGTCCCACGAAGGATTGAAGGTAGTTAGGGCTGAATTAGCAGTATTAACCCTATCATAAGGTTAGATATGTGTGGAAGAATATCTAAGGCACTGAAAGACAACACACTAGTCTTCGGATGCAGAAACTTGGTTCTTGCATCCCCCAATACTGCTTCGGGTGAGACTACGACCTACACTACATAGGTTTTTGCCGAAAGGGCTAACAGTGTAGGGTTTTGTTGGTTGGTGCAACTAACTCCGAACCTAGGTCACAACCCCCTTAAGAAAATAGTATTCATGTGCAATATATCCTATTTAAAGGGGGGAATTAAACCAACCAAGATCCATCTTAATTTCGGATCTACCAAGCATTGAGAGGGATCATATATCTTGACATGCAAACCTTTTTTAGAGTGAAAATAAATTTTATCCCTATTGGAACTTGCTCGATCCAGAATTAAAATGAATTCAAGCTGGTTTTTATTTTCTAAATCAAAAATCTATATTAATTTTGAAAAAATTTACATCGCTAAATATCTTTCAAAAATTTTCCATCGGCCTCATTCCTACTAGACTTGTTGGCCATGTGATAGAGACAAAATACATTTGACCAAAAGAGAGAAAAACTTCTATTCTACATCCTGATTACCCAACTTGCTCCAAAAATACTCAATATCTAAATACAATCCACTGCCATTATCAACCTACATTATTTCCTAGAGCTTGGTCTACTAGATGGCTTTCATGTTGTTAATGGAAAACCTCATGCACATGGGCCCCTGGGTGCTCTACTCTCCCTTCTATGGGATCCAACCATTGGTGAAGGAACTTTTTTCCATGTCTGAAGGTGTCCATTTGGTCCAGAATTTAACATTGTTTATGTTGTATATCATTCATGAAAGTAGTGATCTCATTCTTGTTGTTATGGCGGTATCTAGCTAGTTTCTCTACCAACACTATCACTTGGTGAATCTCAACTTCCAGAGATTCAAATGGTGGAGGCAGTTCCACTCTTTCAGGAGATGATTTGTGTTGTTTCTCCATTTCTTCACCGAGGTCAACCTGTTCTCCACGGTCCACCCCTTGGCCTTGGAATCCCACGCCCCTCCTGAGGCGTCATTTTTTCTCTGCATGGGTATGACAACTTATAACTAGCCTAGACAATGCCACAAGTTATTTTTTGGCACACTCTTCCAATCCCCTAATCCTAGAAAGTTTCACCTAAAACTAGAGTTGTTAAAGATATAATAAATCCCCCCTTCAAATCTCCACTATTAACGTCCAAGATGAGGATTTCAAGACTATTTATGACCTCCCTATTCCTCTGCTCACCAAGCAAAGGAACCACCCCACCATCCACACCACTCAGCTACTTCTTCCTGACCCTCCACCCTAAAAAAACACCTCTTAGTGAAGGTCACTCATATACCCACCACCACCCTATAAGACTCCCAAGATTAGAACCACCAATAGAAATCTCCACTTCCCTCTCTGAGATTTTTCCAAACAATTCACTGAAGCTAAAATTATAAACGCCACAAACCCTCGATTCTCGAATGAGAAATGACTAGGTCTCCTAAGGAATGTGTGTTGGGATTGGGTCCCTAGGGTAAATTTTGGTAAATTTTGTAATTTCTTTTTGTAAAGAGGTAAAGTCTCTGTAAAATGTGGAGCAAAGATAGTCAG
Source organism: Pinus taeda (assembly GCA_000404065.3). Lineage (NCBI taxonomy): Eukaryota > Viridiplantae > Streptophyta > Pinopsida > Pinales > Pinaceae > Pinus > Pinus taeda. The sequence goes on from APFE030809468.1 coordinate 150,773, forward strand.
AGTAAATGGGGCTTTAGTCCCTTAGGTGGATAGGTAATAGGAAGGTTTTGAGACCTGCCCATGGTCCATGGACCATGGTATTGTAAAAGAAAAGCTATAAAGAGAAGAATCATAGTGAGTCTAAGGACAAATATAATTGATAGAGATATTTATAAGGGTAAGTAAGCTAAGGCAGGAAAGGTTTGTTTCCTGTACTTAGGCAAAGGGGAAGGCTCCTGCAGCAGAGTGGGTGAAGACCTTGGTAAGTCCACAAGCTGAGTACACGGCCCCTTGCAGCTGAGTGTGCAGGAAAAAAAGGTCTATACTTGAATGATCGTATCTAATAAAGATGGTTTTGAGCCAATTCTAGTGCATCTGTGTATTATTTTTTACTTCTGCAAGTTTCTATATTTTCGCTCTATGTTGCAATTTTATGAATTAATGTGTATTTGGTATGTGAAAGTAATGGATCAATACTATTTATGCATGTTATGAATGATTAAAGGCCTTCGAAGATCTATAAATTGTTTAATTAGATTACTGTAATTATTTGTTTCAGAAGGATTAAGGTTCGCAAAGATAGAAATAACCCCTATGAACCATAAGAACCTATCACATTGACCTTTGGATGTAGAAACCTAGTTTTATCATCCACTAATACTGCTTTGGGTGACATTGTAGCCTGCGCTACGTGGGTTTTTGCCAAAAGGGCCAACAATTAGGGTTTTGTTGGTTGGCGCAGCTAACGTTGAACCTAGGTCAAGCCCCATCAAGGCAACAAATGGTTCCATTGCTGGGACCGAGACCTTGCTAAAGGGATGTGTGATAAGTGGCTCCCCACTAACAAGGAAATTCATAAGTGGATCAATCAGAAACTGCACACCTTTGCAGCCCAAGAGAACATAAATTTTTTCTTGTCGAAGGACGAAGGGTTGAATAAATACTTATATACAGTCAAACATGAAATATTATTCTACTCTTTCCCTTATGAATTGCATGAGTGGCTGTCCAAATTAACAGATAGTTAGGGTATGTGGAAGGTTGACGACCCTATTGGGTGGACCCCAGAACTGGTGAAGTGCTTGGAGACTTCAAAAAATAAAATAATATGGGCCATCAACCATTGGATTGATCGTATTCTAGGAGGATTCATCACAAAATTTGAAAGCGACACATCCATCAACTACAGTGAAGCAAAGCGCAGGTTATTCAAAGGTCCAAGAAGTAAGCACTTGAAATCTTTGAAGACTTTGATTAAGATGTTATTTTACAAAAAGTGGGTTATACCTTTAAATTGATGTTTGGGACTACGTGAAGTGGAATAGAACTAAGAAGAAATGAAGAATCAGGTTCTGAATAGAGACCGTTATTAGGAACTTATAATAGCGACGAAGATGGTAATATTTTGAGAACACCGCGAAGTGCAATACAAATTACAAGTCAGGGTATCGCAAGAATGCCCCATCCATCCACTCCACCTTTGCCTCCACCTCTACCTCACACACCTACACCTTCGCTTCCGACTCCATCATTTAATATGAAGAATAGAATGAAGTTACCCGTGTTTAAGGGTGTGGGAACTGAGGAACCTAAACAATTCTAGTTTGTTACAGATGCTATATGGACAACATAGAAAATCACTGATGAGAATATGAAGAAAATGCAACTATTCATAGCATTGCAGGATAGAGCACTGATTTGGTACATCAAGTTCTGCATAGATAGGCCCACTGTGACTATGCTAGAGACCCAACAAGCACTGAATAGTGAATTCAAGAAGCCCAAATCTCATGCTCAGTCTGTAACAGAGTTAAAGGACATTTAGGAGAGGGTAAATGAGTCTGCATGGGACTTTGATCAAAGATTAAAATGTTTGATTCAACATGCTAATATGACAATTACAAATGCTCAACATAGAGACTGGTATATTGCTTCGCTCCTACCACATCTGAGAGTGCCTTTGTCACATCAAAATAGGAACGCAAGCAGAAGCAGTGGAGATCTCTATGAGATTAGAAGCTTCGTTAATGTAGGATACAAATATAGGGGGACAATAGATTCAATCGTAGCTAGAAAGCCTACACATGGAATTGCAGAGCCTGAAGAAGGGAAAGGAAGCGCAGCCTGAGGTGTGTGCGGAAGTTTGGTGCCTCGAGTGTAAAGGTCAGGGTCATGATAAGGACCACTGTCCTGTTTATCAGAACTACCTCACTAGGAGAGGTCATGTTCCTCTAAAACCAAAAAACATCATTGGATTGAGCTTGGGAGTACCCTTATGGTGCGTTATCTGTCAAGTAGTTGGGAAGAATGCAACTGATAACTGTCATTTCCTACAAAAATTTGTGCAAACATTGCAACAGTTATTTTGTACTTTTTGTAAATTAGTTCGGCATGATGAACACAATTGCCAGAGCTACAAACTAATGATGGAGCAAACACCTACGTATAGAATGTAGATGGAAAATCATCCTTAGGGTCAGGGCACAATTGTAGTGCACGGAGGATTCTAGAGCCGAGGAAGAGGACGAGGAGGAGGGGCTGAAAGGGGTCACAACCAAATCATTTGTTATAATTGTCGAGAAGAAGGCCATTTTGCATGCAACTGTTAGAACCCAACGCATCCCTCATACTAGTATTGTCGACAATTTGATCATGTTATAGAAGATTTCCTAGTACTAATAGCCAAGATGCATGAGAAGAAGACACAAACACCTATGCATAACATTCAAATAATGATGGCAGAGCCTTGCGAAGAAAATCTTAGAATTAACATAGTAATGTGCAGTAGCATTTCCATAGGAGAAGATAAGGGGAAGCAACTAGAAACTGAAGGATGGGTACACAAGGCTGCGGAGAAGGAAGTTGGAGTCAACCTAAAATAGGCTAAAGAAACTTTTATGGAAGCCAAAAATAGCTTCGTTGAGGCCTCTACCTCAGGAAGTCAGGACGAGTCTAGCGGAAACAACGAAGCAAGGGATGTAGATCCTTTTCTATTAGCCACCTTTCTAAAGACTTGTAGGAAGTTGTTACGAGATAGAAAGGTGGTAGAATGGATTCAAGAGTTAATTATAACTATAAAGGTAAGGTCAAACCTCCTCTAGAACCATGTGTTGTATGAAAATTTGGCAAAAGAAAGAAGCAGACAAGTTGTGAAACGAGGCTAACAACATAGATTAGAGAGTATAAAATGAAGTAGGTAATTCTTGATCTAGGATCGGATGCGATTGTGCTACCAAAACAAACTTGGGAAGGAATGGAAAGACCTATGCTACTGTGGTCTCCTATCCAACTTCGTATGGACAATCAACAAAAGATCATTCCTATGGGGCGCCTGTATGGGGTAACCATGGATATTGAAGGAGTGAGCGTCTTGGCTGATTTTGAAGTAATTGAGATAGTGGATGATATTAATCCCTACCTGGTACCATTGGGCATCTATTGGGCCTTTAATATGGATGAGATAATTAATCTTAAGAAATGAATAATGACATTTGAAAGGAAGTAGCTCTGATTAATTGTTCCTTTAGATCCATATGAAGGTGCGTGATACACAGAACTAGTTCGTGATTATGAAGAAGAGGACAATCTGGATTAGATATATAAGATCACTGCATGAGATGAGGACTGGATCAATCCTACTGTAGATGGGCGAATTACGTGGGATAAAGATAGCTCTTGCAGCTCATATTCTGACGAAGAGATTGAGCATTGGCAAAAGAGATTACATGAAGTCTCTTCGCTGCACTACAACGTGTTGACCAAATCGCTTCAATGCGTATCCATGGAGGTAAGAAATATTCTTCATTATGATAGTTTAGATGATGTTAATTTTTTTCTGGATAAGTTTGAAAGGGAGGTGCCAGAAGAGCATTGGTTCTAGGCATTAGATCTAGCACTAAATGCTACACCTGCTCGTTAGTGGGGTATGCAAAAGGATAACCTTGTTGATTGGAAAGAATATAGGTGAATGATGAAGCTGAGGTTCAGGTATGCTAATACTCGTATGGCAAAGGAATACACTGGAAAAGACGATCTACATGAACATCTAGCATGGTGGGTGGACACTTTGGAGGAGACACAACCACTCACAAAATTATGCATGCTAGATACTACTGGCTAACTCTTTTTAAGGATACACATGCCCATGTGAGAAAGTGTAAAATTTTCCAAAATGTTGCATGGATATAAAGAAAACCAACCTTACCTATTCAACCATTCAACATTGAACAACGATGGAGATTAGATATAATTGGTGAGATTGTTCCTCATTCTTCTAAACAACATAAGTTCATCCTTATGGCTACAAATTATTTCACAAAATGGGTAGAAGAGATACTGCTTAAGATATCCAACTCCGACAATATCATTGAATTCATTGTTCAATATATTATCACCAATTTTGGTCTACCTAATGCCCATATTATTTATAATGCATCTTACTTTTCAGGAAATAGCATGATTGAGTTTGTTTTAAAAAGATGATTTAAACTTAAATACTCTGCTAATTACTATCCTCGAAGAAACTGTTTATAAGAATCAACTAATAAAAACCTCATAAGGATTATTAAATGAATTGTTGGTCAAAATCAAAATAATTGGCATAAGTCTGTAATTTTTGCTCCATGGGATGATAGAATAACTAAGAAGGCCTCCATAGGTACTCCTTTTAATCTAGTGTATGGGTAGGAGGCTATCATTCCTCCTAATCTAGTCCTCCCCTCATTAGCCCTTGTACAATTTACCAAAGAGAGACCTTTTTCTTCTTTGCAATTAAGGATATCACAAATACTTAAATTAGAAGAAGAAAGGGAAAAAACCAAGAAAATACGTACCCACCATCAACAACTAGTAAAATCTTCCTTTGATGCCAGCTCAGTTGATAAGAAAAATTTTCAAGTTGGAGACTTAGTCTTGAAATGGGACAAGGCACATGAAGAAAAAGGAAAGCATACCAAATTTAAAAAACTGTGCCTTGTACCATTTCAAATTGTTGAGCAATTAGGCCCATCAACTTTTATTTTGCAAGATTTACAACGAAAGAGGGATGCTCTTCCCGTGAATGTGTTAATTCTCAAGAAATTATTTTCTTAGAAGAAAATTTGTTTTGATGTAAATATGTAAATCTTCATACATACATATAAGTCTATTTTAATATAAATAATCTTAGGTACCACATAATTGGCTTTTTATCATTATCTCTAATCATTTTATGAATTCTCACTTTTAAAGTATAAAATTTTTCAGGAAATAATTACAAAATTGAGAATTGGGTAATTATTATAAAACTCTAAAATATTTTATCCATCGAATTTGTAGCCTCCTCTAACCTAAAAAAAACTTATAAAATCTTCGATCTAGTTATCAGTTAGGAAAGGTTTTCTTTTAAAAAAAGTAAAGACTACTTTGGAGCTTTAGAATATTTAACTTCGATTGTCATCCAATACTCTTAAGGGGTGAATGTACCTCCCCATCTGTGTGTATATATATTATATATATATATAATATATATATATATAGCGAGAGAGAGAGAGAGAGAGAGAGAGAAATTCAAAAACATAAGAAATTTAAAAGATAAGAGATCTCATCATGAGCCTAATTACCATGATCATTTGAAAATAATAGGTTGACATTATCATTACTAGACACCAAACCAAGATAATGGCTTATGGTTATAAAACCATAGGGAAAGGATTCTCATCACAAGCTAGCTTGTTCAGCTTTATTACAACCTGTGAATGGCATTGTCACCATTTGGCTACCAAACCAGGACAATGTCTTTTAAGTATCTTCAAGGAAAACAAAATTGAGATATTACCTCTAAAGATTGCAACTATAAGTAGATGGGATATTGGTTCATTGTAAGTTAAAAGGTAACCCTGTCGAGGCTATGGACGCCTACTGGCGATAGTGGCTCTTCCTGCGACGAAGCAAGTTCATATAAAACGCTATGCTTCAATAGCCCCATACTTTATCTTTATAACTAATTAATTTCTGATTCAGATAGTGAAATTTTCATCTATAAAAAGTCGCAAGAGAGTTACAATGAAATGGGTTATTTTTATTCAGAGTAATCTTATTTACCTAATATTTCAAAATAGTTTTTCTTCCCTAATTATTTTTTCTTTTGATAAGTTTAAAATTTCATCATATATATATATTATATATATATATATATTATAATATATATATCTATATATATCTATTATATTATATATATATATATATATTATATATATATATAATATATATTATTAATATATATATTATATATATATATATATATATATATATATTCTCGGAGATAACTGGTTCTTCCAGTGAATCGCCAATTGTTGTGTCACTCAACAGTCCCCCCATTATGGTTAGATAAGTTAACTTAGCTAATAATAGGGACCCTTTTAAATTTTTAATTTAGAGTATTTTAGAAATTAAATAAAACAAAATATTCCAAAAAACAAAAAATATATGCTATCTAAGCTTAAGCCTTAATTCTATTGGCCTTGAAATTTCTTAAACGAAAAGTTGTAAAGATCATTTGCATATCACATACCACTAATTGCATGAAAAGATCAAAGCACCCTATCAAGGAAAAGTGTGATGTGACTTGACCAGATTAAATGAACTAACTAAAAGTCTTATATAGATTTAACAAAGGAAAAATCCCTTCGCACATACAAATTCCAGAGTTGGTCCCACCAATAAGCCACGTCATCATGCATCCCACTATTACAAGAGCAATATTGACATTTCATTTTGTTAAAAAATTCCAACCTTGTGATAAATATCTTCTCCGATATCACAATCGCTTCATTGCATTTTCCCATCACATATGCTTATATCTCAATTTTGTGATCACAATACTCATATCACATCGAGAAATTTGAAAGAAGCCTTTCCTTAAGAACCTCTGATGTGATAGAATCAACTATACGCCTTTCCACCATTGTATTTTAATTATTATTTAATATTCAATTGCATGTCAACAAAGGTAAATCTTGCAATTTGAAAAGTTATGCATGGCAAAGAAACTTGTGATACGAAAAATTTGACGAAGTGGTGACTTGTATAAATATCATGTGAACACACATTTCTCACTTATGATCATCTGTAACAATATTTATGGTTTCTAAAGAAAAGAAATGATTTGATCATTATCATTTAGTGTTTCAAGGTTTTTGTGGCATTAACTGTCTATTTGATAGCACTTGGTCATTTTTTTCATAAGTTTTTGAATTCTGTTTATTCTTCATTCTTTGTGCTCTATCTTTTGCAGGCTAACTCGATAAAAAAACCTGGAAAAATGTTGAAAGATACTAAGAAGAGCAAAAACATTTTGGTGCAACCACAGTTAGCTATACCTACTCAAAAAGTGACCAAAATGCCCCCATTGTTCTCAGATACCACATGAAATATAGATTCTGCAAGTTCTTCCTGGGAAGCCATGTACATGTAGGTTTTAACCCCGTATAGAAATTACCTGCATGCGAATTCTAAAACACAGAAAATAAACAATGCGAGAGAATAACACATAAAACACATATACATAAAGATTTTCCATGGATCCCAAAACTGGGACTACCAGCTCGGTTTTTCATTATATTCATTTCAATGTTATAATACATATTTATACATGCCAAAGAATCCAATACCATGGACCGAAAACCATCATGTCCAAAACAATGGACCAAAAACCATCGCGTCCAAAAAACATGTGTGAAAATCATGCACAAAACCATAGACCCCATAAAGTGGGGTTACAGGTACACCTAAAATCCCCTGTGACCTCCCCACCTCGTGCATGCCCTACTACACAGTCGACGCAATGAAGGGGGGGCTCCGCCCCCCTCTAAACCCCCGGTTAACTACGTGGGCTAGTTGTGGAAAGAATACAACATGATCCAACATTCTTCCACTTGTCGTTTTCTTTCCACAGGGGGCCACAAGAGAGCTTAGTCATTTTTCTAGCCCTGAAATGCCCATTGCCTCTCTACACCAAGAGAAATTCTCAGAGCTCACAGATTTTGTCAATGCATCTGTAGTATTCTTCAAAGTGTCAACCTTTACTAGGAACACCTTTTTGTCTTCTATCATATCCCTCACAAAGTGATACTGAACATCAATGTGCTTTGCCTTTGAATGATATGTAGGGTTCTTTGCCAAGAAAATTGCACTTTGGCTATTACAATCTATCCTTATATCTCCCTGTACTAAACCCATATTTGTACACAATCTTTGTAACACAACTGCTTCCTTGCTTGCATGAGTGGTTTCCATGTATTCTGCCTCTATAGTTGATAGTGCCACTACATATTGTTTCTTACTCATCCAATTGACTACGTCTCCAAATAGGTTAAACACATACACACTTGTAGATTTTCTCCAATCCAGATCTCTAGCCTAATCCACATCAACAAAGCCACAAATATCCAACATTTTGTCCAATCCTGGTCTTCCTTGGTAGCACAAACCATAATCACTAGTGTTACGCAAATACCTGAAAACCCACTTCACTACTCTCCAATGCTCCTTCCCTGGTTTTGACATAAACTTGCTCAATACTCCCACTGCATGTGTAATGTCTAGTCGAGTATAGACCATTGCATATATCAGGCTACCAACTGCACTTGCATATGGAACACGGGACATGTTATCTTCTTCTTCTTGTGTCTTGGGACACTGTTCAGCAGATAACCTCACACCTACAGGAACAGGAACCTTCACTAGATTACTATCCTGCATTTTAAACCTCTGCAGTATTGTCTCGACATACTTCCTCTGGTTTAATCAAAGCTTCCTCTTTTTCCAATCTCTTTTAATTGCCATGCCCAAAATATAGTTTGCAGCACCAAGATCTTTCATGTCAAATTTGGAGGACAATTGGGACTTCAAATCCTGGATAATTTCTTTGTCATTTCCAACCAAAAACATATCATCCACATATAAGACCAAATATATAACACGGTCACCAGTTAATTTGAAATACACACAGTGATCTACTTTGCTTCTAGTGAAGCGAAGTCCCCATATAAACGTATCAAATTTATGATACCACATCCTTGGTGACTATTTTAACCCATACAAAGACTTCTTTAACTTGCATACTAGTTCTTTCTTACCCTTCACCCAAAGCCTTTAGGTTGCTTCATGTAAATCTCCTCTTCCAGATCCTTGTGAAAAAATGTTGTCTTCACATCCATCTGTTCTTCCTCAAAATCAAAAGTAGCAGCAACAGATAAAAGTAACCTAATAGAAGTTACCTTGGCAGCAAGAGAAAAAATATCACCAAAATCAATCCCTGGCACCTAGGAATAACCTTTTGCTACCAACCAAGCTTTGTATATCTCCACCTTCCCTTCTATATTTGTCTTCTTCTTGAACACCCATTTGTTGCTAATGTGTTTCCTTCCAGCCGGAAACTCCACCAGATCCCAAGACTCATTTTTGTGCAAAGATGTCATTTCATCAACCATGGCCTCTTTCCAGAGTTTTCCATCCTCTTAATCTACTACTTCTTCACAGTTTTGAGATCATCATCAGTAATAGATAAAGCAAAATTTGAACAGAAAGCAGATGGACTATACCTTTCTAGCTACCTTCTTTCTCGAACTAATCTTCTTACACACGGAGTTTGTGGCTCTTCATCACCTGATTCCTCCTCTGCTATAGAGTATGATTCTTCCTCCTTTAGCTCAAACTCTTCTTCTCAGGTTCCTTTGGTTGGAGTTCATGTTTAATAACATCTTTTACCTCTCTAAACACCACATCTTGATTGTACAGAACCTTCCTTGTTACTGGGTTCCAAAGCTTATAACCCTTTAAACCATCCTTATACCCAATAAATATTCACTTTTCAGATTTACTGTCTAACTTTGTTATTTTCTCCTTTGGAACATGTACATATGCATCACATCCGAATACCCTCAGATGTGAAAGAGAGGGTTTCTTACCAGTCCATACCTCTCATGGAGTCTTATCCTCCAACATTGATGAAGGTGATATATTGACTAGGTAACATGTTGTCTCCACCGCCTCTACCCAGAATTACTGTCCTAACCCGTTGCCACTGAACATGATTCTTGCCCTTTCCATCAACGTCTTGTTCATTCTTTGGACAACTCCATTTTTTTGAGGTGTATATGGAGTAGTCTTCTGCCATGCTATACCACACTTCTTATAGAGTTCTTCAAATTCCTTACTGAAAAACTCTCCATCGTTATCTATCCTCAACACCTTTATCTTCTTCTCTGTCTGGTTTTCCACCAGAGCCTTAAATTCTTTAAACTTATCAAAGATTTCAGATTTCTTCTTAAGGAAATATATCCATTTATTCCTTGAGAATTCATCTATAAATGATACATAGTACATAGACTTACCCAGTCATGGAACCTTCACAGGTCCAAACACATCACTATGCACAAGCTCTAATATATGTTTCGCCCTCTTACCACTAGAGGGGAAACTTAGCCGATTCTACTGCCCATATACACAATTTTCACAAAAATCAAAATACAGAGAGCTATTATTCATACCTTCTACCATACCTTTACCATGAATTATTTCAAGGCCATTCTCTCCAATATGTCCAAGCATTTGATGCCACAACATGGTCTTCTGCCCAAAGACCACTAGATTTTCCGCTCCACTTTCAGGAACCACAAAACTATTGCACCTATCAGCAACAGTGCTACCTTGCAGCTTGTATAGAGTTCTAGTCCGAACTCCCTACATCAATACCAGTGCTCCCCGAACCATCTTGTAGGTATCCTTCTTGAACATTGTTTTTACACCTGCATCATCCAACTTGCTTACAGAAATCAGATTTCTGGCTAATACAAGAATATGCAAAACACCCGGAAGTGTTCTAACCCTTCCACCTTGCAACTTCAACTTTAATTTTCTATGACCAATGATCCTAACCTTCCTATCATCCCGTAAGAAGAGATCACCACCATGGTATTTATCATACTCGCAAAACCACTCTCTATGGGGAGTGAAGTGAAAGGATGCACTTGAGTCAATCAACCATGCCTTATGATCTACATGTGTACATGAAGAAGCCAAGTACACATCCCCAACTTCATTTGAGGTGGTTTTCACCTCTGCAGAGGTAGCATCATTAGATCCCTTTCCTTTATTAGGAGCTTTAGATTTGCAGTCCCTTTTGTAGTTCCCTTCCTTTCCGCATTTCCAGCACACCACCTTTACAGGTTTTCCTAGAGATTTAGATCTCCCACTCGATGAATTATTTTTGTTTTTGTTTGGGACCGTCCTTGTATAGACAAGGAATCACCATTCTGGCTCTCCATATTTTTCCTTCTCATCTCCTCCCTCAACAAGGATGAGACTATTTCATCCAACTACAAGGGAGTTGCATTGCTACCTATTACAATAACGAGACTATCCCACGAATTTGGTAGAGAACACAACAAAATGATGCACTTATCTTCATCTGAAATTTTAATATCAACAAACACTAACTAACTTACCACAGTATTAAATGTGTTCAGATGCTCTGTCACCAAGTCTCCAACTTTCATCCTCGAGTTATACATCTTTTTCCGTAGGAACATTTTATTCACCAGAGACTTAGATTAGTACAAAGTCCTTAACTTGTCCCACAAAGCCTTCGCCATAGCTTTCCCTGATACATTCAGTGATACTGAATCTGAGACACACAATCGTATTGTGCTCTTTGACTTCTGATCCAACTTCTTCCATTCTTCATCGGATACTCCTGTTAGTTTAGTACTCGGACCTACTGCGATCCACTAATCTTTATCCACCAACAGATCCTCCGTCCTAAGTTTCCACAACTCAAAATTCCGACCATTAAATTTCTTGATCACTATCTTTCCACTGCTCGCCATCTTCTTTCACCACCAGAATTGATCTGGTAGATCTCCCACTGAATAGGGTCTACCACAAGCCCGAGTGGAACCCCTCAGCAACAAAGGCCCCTTGAAGTCGAAACCACTCCGATAACAAAGGTAGGTTTTAACCCCATACAGAAATTACCTGCATACGAATTCTAAAACACAGAAAATAAAAAATACGAGAGCATAACACATAAAACACATATGCACAGAGATTTCCCCTGGACCCCAAAATCGGGACTACCGGCTTGATTTTTCATTATATTACTTTCAATGTTATAATACACATTTATACATGCTGAAGCATCCAATACCATGGACTGAAAACCATCGTGTCCAAAACCATGGACTGAAAACCATCGCATAGAAAAAACATGTGTGAAAATCATGCACAAAACCATAGGTGGGTCCGCCTAACCTAACATAGGGTCCAAAACCAAAATTTTCTGGGGCGCTACCTCAGACCCCATAAAGTGGAGTTACAGGTAAACCTAAAACCCTTTGTCACCCCCCTGCTACACAATCGGTGCAACGAAGGGGGGCCTCCGCCCCCTCCTGACCCCCCGATTAACTATGTGGGCTAGTCGTGGAAAGAATATAACACAACCCAACATTCTCCCACTTGTTTTTCTCTATCCATAGGGAACCATAAGAGAGCTTAGTCATTTTTCTAGCCCTGAGATGCCCATTGTCTCTCTACACCAAGATAACTTCTCAGAGCTCACAGATTTTGTCAATGCATCTGTAGTATTCTTAAAAGTATCCCTTACTAGCAATACCTTTTTGTCTTCTATCATATCCCTCACAAAGTGATACTAAACATCAATGTGCTTTGTCTTTGAATGATATGCAAGGTTCTTTGCCAAGAAAATTGCACTTCAGCTGTCACAATTTATCCTTATAGCTCCCTGTACTAACCCCATATTTGAACAGAATCTCTGTAACCAAACTACTTCCTTGCTTGCATGGGTGGTTTCCATGTATTCTACCTTTATAGTTGATAGTGCCACTACAGACTATTTCTTACTCATCCAATTGACTGCGCCTCCAAAGAGGTTAAACACATACCCACTTGTAGATCTTCTCTGGTCCAGATCTCCAGCCCAATCTGCATCAAAAAAGCCACAAATATCCAACATTCTATCCAATCCTGGTCTTCCTTGGTAGCACAAACCATAATCACTAGTGCCACGCAAATACCTGAAAACCCGCTTCACTACTCTCTAGTGTTCCTTCCCTAGTTTTTGACATAAACCTGCTCAATACTCCCACCACATGTGTAATTTCTGGTCTAGTACAGACCATTGCATACATCAGGCTACAGATTGCAGTTGCATATGGAACACGGGACATGTCCTCTTCCTCTTCTTGTGTTGAGATTGCAACAAGATGATGGAGCTTAGTGAAAAGAGTCGCTTCACTAAGTGGGCCCGCAGGCTATTTTTGGCGCAAGTCTATTTTTAGACTATGACTATTTTTAGACATATGGATCATGTCTATGGATTGCAGGTTGCTGTTTATGGATGATTGATCAAGTTGGAAAAAATAGATGGACTTCTATTTTTAGATCACAGCGGAGTGACTGCTCAGTCTAAATATAGAACAGTCAAATATTATTAGCTCATAATAATATTTAGACTATAAACTTTGTCTTATTCTCTTGGAGCACTTCAGGATGAGCTACGGATGTGGTACATGCAGATCCCAGAAGGAAATACGTGGTTACCTATGGGATGACTAATATTTGCATGCAGGACTTCAGTTAGAACTCAAGTGAGTTGAGTTTAGTGGACTGGAGGTGCAGTTGATGGAGTTGTGTTCAGTTTAGCTTTGTTAAACTGGTTGTATTTAGTCTAACTGGCAAATAGACTAGAGATGAGTTGGGTGAATTAGTTATTAATTAATTCACAAGTTATAACTCATAATACAACTCATGAATACATCAGTTAACTCAGTTGCATGTCAGTGCATGTTCAGTTCAGCAGGGACAGGTGTTAGAGAATCAGATTGCTATCAGTTGTGACTATAGTTGTGCACCAGATCTTGCACAATCAAGGGATTGAGTAATACCAATGAGGATTGCGTGGTTCAGCCAAGGAAATACAAGTTTGCTTCATTCATTCATCATTATTCTCTTGCAGGATTGCGCAGTAGAGGCAGGCAAGCAGCAGAAGAGATTTGGAGATCAGATCTGAGCTGTATTGTGTGTAACAGAGGTGGAGATACTTTTGAGAAGTATTATGTTGTGTAATGTTACATGACTCAATCATTAATATACAGATAGTTGGGGTTTTTAGCGAGATGCTTTCCCTAGGATACATACTGTGTTAATGTGTGAATGCTCTTGATGTTTTATTGTTATTGATGCTGCTATATTGATGATCAACGTAGAGGAGCTTATGTATTGTGTATGTTTTCTGCAATAGCACATGATCAGGTTAATCTCCATTGAATATGTGTTAAATTATTCAAAATTTCTACAATTGTGACCAACATGAAAAAAATTGTCTATTAAACAGTCAATCTAAGAGGTACAAAGACTCAACATGAGCCCACAGAGTGAGCTTGAGTGATTACAAACATCAAGTAAAAACTCAAGAGAGGCTCCAAAATTGGATGCAGACCAAAATTTTGGAGGGTGTTGCAGTCGCTACAACACAAACATAGGCTTGCTTATTTTCTGGTTGTAGACTATCATCTCATGTACCATTTTCCTAAGCCAAAATCGCTCATGGATTCGTACTTATATGAGAAAACCAAATACTTGAGCACCAAGGATATTGTTAAAGGCTGGGTAAAAGATTCAACAAACTTATTTCAAACACCCGCCAACACATACAAGAAAAAATCTCTCAGGAGGGTCTATCAGATCTTGATAGTTTTATGTTTTTGAATCTACGATCAGCACAACACGGAGACCTTTCCTGAAGGGTGGTCATTCTTACTGAACTAGGTTTTGAACGAAGGTAAACCATTCAACTAGTTCAATTTGTTGGCTCAATAGTTATGGATCCATGTATCTAATGCTCTCAGTCCCCCTAAGGGTGGGCAAGACAGATTTTACATGTCTTCCTATCTACTGGATGCAATCTATGCACACAATACATCCCCTGGCATGAATTGGACTTAGACACCTGAGGAGAGTTGATTGCCTGACCTCCGACTTTAGTTTCCCTACAAAAATAGAATCAGCAAGTGTTGGCGCTATCTTCTCAGCAAAGTTAGCGAGGCATTTGAGAGTCATGCATTGACTGTGTGGTTTTACCAAGTATCGCCGGTAAGAATCCCAATTCAACTTGGTTAAACTCTTGATAGGCTCTACTCTTTCTTTAGCCTCTTGTCTCCAGCTTGTTTGTAGATGTTGTGAAAATGATCAGATATTTACATACCACTTTAAGGATATCTCTGATAAATACTACTGGTTTTTAGAGTTCGGATTTTACCTTTAGCCTTTAGCACTTTTTCCTACAATTTTTCGGGCTTACAAGCAACTGAGTGATTAGAGGCTTTCCTTCTCAAGGGGTTTTTCCCAGCGATGCGTGATTAGCACTAATCGTGCATCGGAAACTGCCTCTGTTTCTCGATCCGAGCTTCCTTGGTGATATTTTTTGCCTCTTGTGCTTTTTTGTTAGAGGATATATAAACCTTAAATTTTGTGGAGTGAACGACCCAATGAGTTCTTGGCTCTAAGTCTTAAACTGTTTGTTTTTTATCTCAGCACTATCCAACACCCATTTGACCATGTCCGTGTATGTAAAAATCTTGGGTCTCGTTGCTATTCGGTGCAAGAATGAACATGCTAGTTCTGTAATTGATGCCTTAGATGACCTACGTGAGTCTGCAGTTGTTGTAATCTCCATTACTCTAGGATTTTCTTCCTCGAGTAGATTGTACATGCCTTCCCAAGTAGTAACGTCAGCGTCTTTGTTGCAAGTGGTGTCTGTGTATAAGGGCTTCATTTCTTTGTCTTCAGAACTTGGAGCTTTTCCCTTCTTTCCCATAATATTCTGAACACTAGTATGTATACCTTTTTTCTTTTCGCTCCTGCAATTCACAAATAAGGAAAGAGTAATGATAAGAAATAAGGTGACGGGAAAGATTTAAATGCCAAAATCATATAAAATATATCACCCTATGTGAAATGACTTTTTGATCAGATTCAAACCATAATATTTCATTAATGATCATCAACTAACTCATTAAATTAACATTAATACACATAACTTGGCATCGGATTATGGAAAAGATTTTCTGAACAATAAGCCCTGTAGATCTGCAATAAAGCAATTTTGCAATTTGCTTCGCAATATCGCTAATCTGTTGTGTTTGATAATCATCTATTACCATATGTTTCTGCAAAATGTGATTTGCGAGACGCGTTATCGCATATTGGCGGCTTGAGGTATTTCACTTTAAGTGGTACTTAAGGCATATGAAAACTGCGATGCAATGAGTTTCTTTAGTATGCAATCTTGCATTGCAATTTCGCAATCTTAGGAGTTTGTTTATAGGATGTTATCCATTACCTTTTTTGTGATGTGACACTTTATTATTGAGAGAATGGTTTTGTTCAAACTTAGCATAAAACTTAAGTCCTTTTGGATTTTTGCAGGTGTTCTCCTAAGTTTATGATAGTAAGATTTATTCAAAAATGGAATACAAGTACTAATTTATTTTTTAAATTTTTCGATAAAGGATCCCCACTTACTTAGTATTAGTAATAAAACTAAATAAGAAGGGGGGTTGTTGCTGGCCACAACAATTGGCGATTCACTTGGAAGAACTAGTTATCTCTGATTTTCTTTTGAATTTTCTAAACTTCCAAAACAGAAGGCTTTTTAAGAAAATCAAACTTTATTATAAAAAGATAAAGTACATCATGCTTTCAGCTGTT
This sequence comes from Pinus taeda, assembly GCA_000404065.3. Taxonomy (NCBI): domain Eukaryota; kingdom Viridiplantae; phylum Streptophyta; class Pinopsida; order Pinales; family Pinaceae; genus Pinus; species Pinus taeda. The sequence goes on from APFE030809468.1 coordinate 167,519, forward strand.
AATGATAGTTTGTTTCTTCTATGTTAACTTTGATTATTTACTTCCTAGAGCTAGTCATTATATTTACATCAACCATTAGTTGGTTTATAAAGATAAAAAAAAAGTCTTCTCTGTAAATCAGTTTTAAATATGCTCATTTGTCCTAGGTAGAGCCTTTGCTACCAACAGGCATTTATAGCCTCAACAGGTGTTGAGGGATTTTATCCCCTAAGGCTCTTGGGTGGAACCCTAGCAGACTGAAAGTTGTCTAAATCAAGAAACATGCACACACACAACCATTATGCTAGAAAAATCTATTTCT
>APFE030809468.1:183326-197055 GCA_000404065.3 Pinus taeda
TTGGTGATGAAATCCAACCTCGTAGGATTTAGTATAGAAATAGCGGGTGGAACAGTTACCCCGGCAACCTGCTTAATAATAGACTGGACCAAGTTCCTCCACTTTAACCGTCTCGAGTGAAGTGAACCCCCCAGAAAATCCAAGTGAGTCTAGCCGACGTCTGCTCCAGGTACAGTGGGATCTTCCCACCACCGTCACCTTGGGTAGAATCCTGGGATTATGGCCACTAAGGTTACCAACAGCAACAAATATACCTGGGGGAACAGTCTACACTCCGACAGCACGCAAGGCAGAGTAACAAGCTCAATCCCCTTACCGGCTCCTTGACAATGGTCAATCCAAGGTTTACCGATAAGTGATCCCCTGGCTCCTCAACAATAATCTGAGGTTTACCGTTTGTAATACGTGCGTGTCTGGCGTCGTTCCCAACGAGGGAGGATTGATCCCCTCACTGGTTCGGACACGAACTCGTGCTTCTCCTTTAAGAGGAGCTTTCCCAGAATACAAATGTAACAGCTGGATTTATTCTATCTCAAGATAAGCTATCTGTTTGTTTTAATAGTCTTGGGGAGTTAAGTACTCACCTACTCCAAGACCCTAGCCTGATCTATGTTGGTGTTTCAGAGCCCTAGAAATGTAAAAATTACTAGATGAATTTTAATTAAGCGCTGTGTTATTAAGGCTGTTATTACTCAAATGGGGTAAATGGATATGAAACCAATGGTGTTATGACCCGACTCAACTGAATGCAATCGAATATGATAATGTAATCCTTTCAATTCGATGAATCCTAACTAAAGTAAGGAGAGAGTTTCCATTCACTTCCAACAATGCAAAAAATTGATCACTAAGAGAAAATATAACAAATTCTCTAATGCACTAATTTCATCAAGATAAACTAATGCAAATCAATTTCAAAACCTTGTTTTTTTTATTTTTATTTTTGTGTAAATTCAAATCAAGGAAAACTGATCTAAATCTACAGTTGATTTTTCATAATGTAAACTATGCAATTGTAATCTACGCACAATTCACTTGAAAAGTATGCAAATGTAATCTATGCACATTTTTCATTCATATTCTGAAAAGGAGAATTCTAATGATGCAAATGTGATCTATGCAAGAGAATTCTCAAACACAAGATGATTCCAATGTAATCTAAGAACCAATCAAGTGCAGGTCGAGAAAATTGGGTGAGAGTTCCAAAGATCAAAAAATAAAAACATTCAAAGGCGATTAACACTCATACACAATTTAGCCCCCCCCGGCGAATGAGGGGGAAATTTTTTTGCAAAAACAAGAGCAAAAATATGCAAAATTGTGAAAAGACTGAGGCAAACCTCCAAGTAATGACCAAAGGAAATCAAATGTATAAATTCCCAAAAAAGAGACTGAAAACACCCAATTGATAAAAGCTTAAAGCAGGAATGCCAATGAAATTAGCCAAGATGAAAGCTTTTGACAGGTAACTAGTGGATCTGGGCAGCAAAAAATAAACTGTAAACAAAATCTAATGGGTAAAAAGGAAAAAATTGAAATTTTCTAAGCTTTTGACAGGGGTACACAGGAAGCCTGTTGGCACAGGTGCGGCCACGCTCTGTGTACAAAGCAAAAGTGCGTACTAGTATGCACTGTACTTAACTCAGAGGGTGCGTACTGCTCTCAAAATCAAGAAAAATAAAAACTAACTCAACCCTAAGCTATTCCACCCAAATTCACAGTCAATCAGTCAAAAACTAGAAAGAAATCAGAGTTTCTCAAATCAAAGTAACAAACAAAGGAAAAATCATTCACATCAATGGTTCCCCAGCGGAGTCGCCAATTTGTCATGCGGAAAGAGTTATGTTTGCGGACAAACCTAACCTCCCTAGGAGTCTAAGACTCTCTAGTGACAAACAAACCAAACAAGAGCAATCCTTCTCTAAATATACGTTATTCTATGAGAGATCAAGTGTTTTTCGATCTTACCTTAGGTCCAACGCTTGTTGTAGCAGTCCAGCCTTGCTGATCCAGATGAGCTCCTCCTTCACTTTCAGACTTGCATACACTAACAAAGCAAACGATTACATAACACCTGAATATTCATCATAAAACAAAGCATATTCATCACATAGACCAAGGAGTACATGAAATAATTCATTAACAACAAATCATTGAGAAGAATGACTTATTTGTATTAAGGAAACAAAAAAGAAACCATTACAACCTGAGCCTTGGTGTTGTGCAAGTTCCTCCCAGGGTCCAGCAAGAGTTTTCCTCTACTTTCTCACCCACTTCCACTATGGCAACAAGGAAGGATGGTGATCTCTCCTCACAAGTTAACAATGGAAGTCCTAATTCCAGCAGCATTTACCCTTTGGAATGTTCAGCTTTCAACCTCCCCTCCTTTGGCCCAATGCCTGTATTTATAGTATTCTAGAGGAGGTTATTCAGTTCCAACATCAATGGGATACTCCCTCTTTTGGATGGGGTAGCTCCTCTCTTGATGGGATAAGCTCTTCTATCATAGGGGTGCATGAACCATCTGGAGGCGCTCAATACACGTCAAAAACTCTTCTAGAAGGCTCTAGAAGTGACCACAAGTAACTTTTTAAAGATGAAACTTGCGCCTTTTAACCTTTATAGGGGTACGCACCCTAGCTTTAGCTTACAGAGCGTATTACTACACAGGTCTAATGTATTTGGGATGCGTACACGCAGTCAAGGTAGAGAGAACCTGCGTACCCAGAGATAAACATGCTTTCAAGTGACTTTCTCCCTTTTGAAGTTTTGACATGAAGAGCAGAGGTATGGGGCTTGACAAAGAGGACAATATGGCTATTGATGGGGCCATATAACTGCAGATAGTCAAGGTGACAAAATTCAGTGTAACAATTCTTGTCTGAAAGATAATTACCCCATGCCATTCATCGATCAGATTATTGATGAGTGTGCGGGTAATGAGATTTTTTCCTTCATGGATGGTTTTTCAAGTTATAATCAAATTTCTATTCGTCCTGAAGATCAACACAAGACAGCTTTTATATGTCCCTGGGGCACTTTTACATAGAGAAAGATGCATTTCTGTCTTAAAAATGCTGGAGCTACTTTCCAGCTAGCGATGTCATATGCTTTCCATGACATTAAACATATCATTGAAGCATACTTGGATGATCTCACTGCTCGTTCTCGAAAGAGAACTAATCACCCTAGTCATCTTCGAATGGTTTTTGAGCGATGTCGTTTTTATAAAATCCGGTTGAATCCCAACAAGTGCGTTTTCGTGGTTACATCCGGTCGGTTGTTAGGGTTCATAGTGTCAAATGAAGGGATTAGGGTTGATCCCTTCAAGGTAGAGGCAATAGTTCAGTTGCCTCCCCCGTCCTCAGTTCGGCAACTTCAAAGCCTTTAAGGGAAGGCTAATTTCTTAAGACGGTTTATAGCAAACTACACTGAGATCACTAACGGGTTCATGCGTTTGCTACAAAAAGGAGTTCCATTTGTGTGGTACAACTTTACGCAGCAGTCGTTTGATGCTTTGAAAAAGGCATTAGTCTCTGCCCCACTTTTGAGTCCACCGGATTATGGTAGGGACTTCCTTTTATATCTCGCTGCAGTAGAATCAACCATTGGTATGGTTCTCATTTAGGAAGACGATTCTCTCACGGAGCATGTGATTTATTATTTGAGCCAAGGCTTGATAGGTCCTGAACTTCGCTACTCTTCGGTTGAGAAGTTGGCCTTGGTAGCTGTCCATGCTGTCCAGCGGCTCCACCATTATATTTTGCTACACAAAGCCTTTGTCTTAGCAGTGGTCAATCCATTTCAGTTTGTCCTCAGTAGGCAAGTGATTGGGGGAAAATATAATCGATGGATAGTCATTCTACAAGAATTTGATCTCGAGTTCTTGCCCGCTAAATCTAAGAAATCTATGGTTGTTGCCGAGCTAATTTCTGAGCTGCCTTGTGGAGAGGATACTATTTATGAGGAAAGTTTTCCCGACAAACATTTATTCCTCATCGCTTCATTCAACCCTTGGTATGGAGATATCATTTTTTATCTCTAGACTTCGAAGTTTCCCTCTACCTTCTCTAAGGATGAACATCGAAAATTACATCACTTGGCTAAAAATTATGTTATCATTGGTTATACGTTGTATCGTCAAGGGGTTGATCCAATCCTTCAACGTTGTTTAACCTTAGGGGAAGCAGAGTCAATGCTAAATGACTGCCACGGTGGAGCTTGTGGTGGTCATCTATCAGGGCTTGCTACAACTCAGCGTATCTTGTGTGCCGGCTATTTTTGGCCTTCGCTCTTCAAATATTGTGTTGAAGCGGTCAAATGTTGTCACCCGTGCCAAGTTTATACTTAGAAGATGCGTGCACATCCAGCTCCTCTTTTTCCCATTGTCACTGTCGATCCCTTTACTAAGTGGGGTATTGATTTTACAACTTGTCATCTGCCTTCAGCAGCGAATCACAAGTAATTATCGTAACCGTAGACTACTTTACAAAGTGGGCTGAGGCCATGCCCACTTATAAAAATGATAGTGAGACAACGTCTTTGTTCCTTTTTAATTAGATTATCTCAAGTTTCGGTATCCCGAGAGAGATTGTCACTGACCATGGCAGTCATTTCCAGAATCAACTAATGTCCGAATTGGCTCTCAAATTAGGTTTCCAGTAGGAATATTCGTCTCCTTATTATCCTCAGGCCAATGGACAGGTCGAGGCAGTAAACAAAACTCTTAAGAAGATCCTGCAAAGGACAATTGACAAAAATTGATCCAACTGGCATCTTATGTTGTATCCGGCTCTATGGGCATACCGAACCTCCGGAAGGACTGCTACAGGTTTTACACCTTTTTAGTTAGTTTATGGGATGGAATCTATATTTCTTATCGAATGTGAAATTCCATCTCTTATGTTAGCTATTGAGCTCCTTCCAGAGACTTCTAGTCTTGAAGAGCACCTCCTTCATTTGGAACATCTTAATGAGCAGCGTCGAGATGCTGCCACAGTAAATGAGGCTCATAAGAAAAGGGTTAAAACCTAGTATGATAAAGTTGTCCGTCCTCGTGTCTTTTCAGAAGGCGACCTTGTCTTGGTCTATGAACAAGATAAGGACACCTTGGGGGTAGGAAAATTCAAACCTATGTGGTACGGTCCCTTCATAATTAAATGAGTTTTAACAAAAGGGTCGTATGAGTTAATCGATTTCGAAGGAAAAAAATTGGCGGAGCCTCGAAACGGGCTCTACCTTAAGAAGTACTTTACTTAAGTAGCAACTAGGCAATGGCTTATTTGCACATATTTTATCGAGATTTTTTTGATATCAACACTTTTTGGTCTGCTTTGGTAGGTGTTGATGGATGACATGGTCTATTTTGGATTCACTGATGGTGCTAGTCGGCACACTCGGAATCTTGCTTCTGCAGCTTGGGTACTCTACTATCCAACTGGTCAATTGATGGTATCAAGGGGAGTATGCATTGGTCTTGCTTCAAAAAATATGGCTAAGTATACTGCCGTCATTAATTTGCTGTCCGAGGCAATTTCTCACGAAATCGACTAGTTGTAGTTTATCTTGATTCACAGTTGATAGCATCACATTTAAATAACATCTATCGGGTAAGGGATGCATGTTTATATCGCCAGTATTTAAGAGTGAGGTTGTTGCAAAGATCGTTCACTTATATTAATTATTTTCTTATTCCAAGATCTCATAATTGGTTAGTTGATTCTATCGCTAATCAAGCATTAGACTGGCACATCGATCATTCATCACAACAAATTAAGCATCAAAAAGTTAAACTGTATATATATATATCATAAAGCATCTCAAGTGTACATAATAATATCCAAAAAAAATATACAAAATTGGGACTCAAATGCCCATAATCATGTCCACTATATCTAATTCCCCGACTTAGGATGAGTGGCTAAGTAGGCAACTACTACATTGGCCACATGCCTAAAAGTGCGGACCCAGTCTCGTGGCATGCCAACCACGTGATGCTGCATCTCTACAGGAAGGTCCTCTATCGCTGCCATCGGGACTCGGTGAGTCAGTCTCACCAAGCACCATTGAACTGTGTGTAGATTTTGCTCCGTGTTTGCATCCACCTTTTCGGCCCCTTGGCCGCGACGTTTGTGCCGTGGAAACTCATCTGGTCGTACTGGCCCAATATCTGGAACATGATCATCATATTAGTCATTTGAATCCTATCAAAAAAAATTTCAACATTCATTATTATATTTGAAAAAAAAATAAAATCATAACATCAAAAATCACTTACCAATGTCGCCCCATGCTGTGGTTGGTGGTAATGCTAGATCAGGATCTCCTCGGAAATCGAACCCAACATAGGGGTAGTCATCAACAGCGATGATCTACTGATACCACCAAGAAAAGAAGTTGTCATCAAATGTAGTTCATGGGACCTCCCCACCTCCTAGGCATTTCATCGGGTCAGCCCACCTGCCCATTCGTGGATCTCGTGGGTTGCTAACTGAAACTAGTACTCTAGGATGAAGTATGGGAACTCTCTCAAAAAAGAAAGAACACAAAATAGTCCCATAACCAAAATTGTTGGTCTATCCTCTCTTGATAGAAATGAGTTGGCTTTTCATGCTAGCCAGAAGAGGAGTACACTAGTCAAATATAGTGGTGAGATAGTCAACTGCCATGCTCATGGTTAGCTGTGATGCCTGGTGCAGATAAGCTGATCCGTTCACTCGAGCTATGGTGAACAGGATTATCCTCAGTGATAAACTCGCCACATGTGTGATGGAAATTTGACTTCCAACTTTCTTTGGATGTCCCAGGCAATATATCTGCACGTAATCCTCGATGGAGGGACTGCTCCGTGTCCTGCCTCGGGAGTGTACTACCTCTCCCCTTCGGGAAAGGCCGGTGATGAAATAGATATCTTCCACTTCTATCTTGAGTGGCACCTAGTTAATCATAAAAGCATCCTCCTCGATATTCCAATAATCAAGAAGCATCTTGAGCAGACGTGTGTTTTCCTTCATATTTGGCAATTTGAAGAATTTTAGCAAACCACATCCCCGTAAGACTTCCAAAGCATCAGGATCATTCATGACCTCATCATCTATTGCAGTATGCTCTCTCTCTCGCCCACTGACTGGCATCCTGAAAGAAAAATCAATTTGAACCATTATTTTTTGTGTTTGAAATGTCCATGGCGTATACGCGGGTCCCTTTGCACACAGTCGCGTGGAGGGCCGACGTGTACGCGTGTTTCATATTATCAACCTGCGTATACGCCGCGGTGAAATTTTTGGCAAAAAATTCAACAGTGAAACATTAATTAAAACTTCTAAAACTAGTCACAATCAATTGCAAGATAAGAATAAGAGTTACCTGGGGACTTTGGAAGAATCTGGATGGTTGAATTTGGCGTATGGGAAGTTTGCTCTTTTTGCTCCACTTTTCTGCTCTCAAACTCAAATGGTTAAAATGGTGAGTCCAAAACTTCTTTTATAGGTTTTGAAAATGTAATTTTTTTTCAAAATTTGATTTTTTGGTCTCATGTAACTTCTAACTTGGGATTTTGCAATGTCGAGAATGGTTTGACTTTCAAGACATTTTGGATGTTTTTCAACAAGTTTCGAGATGGTTCCATGACTGCTGACCCGTCATGGCAGGTATCGTTTTCTCACTGGCATATAGGTTAGGGAAGCCATTTTTCCATTGCATTATGCATACTTGCCTCATCTGTCGATACACTTGCCATAGGGTCGATCCCATCCTGTTATGGTTTGTAAACCATCTTCACTCGCCAATTCTTTAAATCATGACACGATGGTAGAGCCATCCTTTACATGGGCATTGTAGTTAGTGTCTAAGTGACATTTGTTTCTCGTGCTGCTTTGATTTGAGTAGGCTCGGGAGTCCTCTATAGTCTCACCATGACTTATGCGATGAAGACTCATTCCTCTTTGCTTCTTCGCTTCGTTCTGGTTTTATACCCTAGAGGCTCCTTTGCGTTGAGTTGTACTACTGCATTGCATTTTGACTATTTGCACCTTTTGGCCTTGAGCTAGCTTCACTTGGACTCGTGTTTAAGCCAAATTTTTACCATGACGACTGCAAAATCAAACTTGCATACTTTTGACTTCTGCAGCTTGACACACCTTGACCCATGGAAGGAACACACCTTTGAGTGTCTTTGACCAGTTTTCGCCTCCCTACATTGAGCATAGGATTGTTCCAATCCCAAGAACTAGATCATCTGCTTCGACGATACTCATTCTTTCCACTGTACTATAGAATTCTTTTATTCTTTTTCCATCTTAAAAGAAAAAGACCAAAAAAATTATATATTCCAAAAAAGAGCGGGAATGAGATAATATTTCCATTTATTGTTGGTAGCTAGAGTCAGTTGTGTTACCCTTGAACAAAGCCCTCAAAACAAAGTCTCCTCCATTTGGGCAGGATTTAGTTTCACTTAGGTATGCCTCAAACTTGTTATTGAGTCAGTACTCCCCCGATTGGTTATCTCTTCCAATCTTATGGAGGATTCGTTTGTGCCTCCTGCACAACAAGCTTATACAGAGTCATCATATGTTGCCACATAGTCACATTGAGTCGTGCTTTTGTTCAAGGGAAGTTAGCTTGAGTCAGCCTCTCTGTGGTGTCTCTTGACTCAATTTTTGGTCGACCATCCCTGGTTGTTAGTATCATGTCTATCATCACATCAGTTATATTGGTCCTTTACTTGTGTCTGTTTGAGAAGGTCTCCATTGATTTCTTGCTGGCGGGTCGTGTCCTTATCGATGAAGACATCTTGCTCTGAGGACAGGCTTAGAGCTACACCCTAGCCCTATTTTCATTATTGATAGGTCACCTTGTACTCAACATCAATCAGTGTCATGGGTCTTTGACTGAGTGGTTTCCCTTGTGCTCGACATCAGCTTACATTATCACACATTGGGATTCGTGTAGCAGCTTGGTTTCCATTTAACCCTATTGGTGGATACCTCGCCTCTGCGTCAACTTTCATTACTGGTTGGTTTAGAGGGTTTTTTTTGTGCGCTAGCCACATCTTGTGTATGCCAGAAATGTACTTCGGTCGGGTTACTACATATTTTTCATCTGATTCCTTCCACACTATTGGCCTACGGGTTACACTCGTGCTAGATTGATGGAGGATGCGTTAATGCCTTCCTTCTAGCGGATCTTTCCCTATTGACTTCGACTCATTGCTCTGGGGCAAAGATCTAGAGTCCATTTGCCAGTACCTTGGGGTTTGCAGTCATTAGTGGCAAATCCTTCACTATCTATAGTGGGAAACCATCATTGTCTCCTAATCGATAGATTCTTACAGGTGTTCGACTCCAACTCATTTATTCACACTTGTTAGATTGTACTGGGTACCTTGACGCTCATCATCATCATTGGTGAGTAGTCTCGCATTTGTTAATGGTATACATCAATGACCAGTAATCAAATGATTTCTCACATGGTCAACTTCAGATCATTTATTCCCATGTTGTAGAAATGTACCACGGTGTTCGGCGAAGACCTCAGGTTGTATCAACATTCATTGGTTCACTTGACAGTTGGTCTTGTTGTTGCTAGTTGATACCACTTCACTTTATATGCTGCAGTCATTCGTGGAAACATTTTATATGCTGGCACCTGAGTTTGCAATGTAGTACCATCTTATTCCATCATGTTCATTTGGTACTTCTTGGGATCAATCTTTGATATTAGTGATCCACTTCATCCTTCAGCATCATTGACATTCTTATACATGACATTTCGACATGTACTTGTTCGATCTTGATCAGATGATCCATTATGTATTTTCCAGTCATTTATACTTGTATACTTAATGGATCTGCTTGTACTTGATATGTCGACATGTTGTACTTTCTCTGAGCATGGTTATGCCCACCTCAGACAGTGTTTCTTTTTGATCTCCTTTTGTGGCTTGGCAGGCTAAATTTTGGTGCAGTCCTTCTCAGTTTGTGACGGACTTCCTTTCCATGGACTTGCTTAATACATTTCAGCCATCATGTACCCCTTCTAACCTTATATATTGGGGGGCATCTGTTATAGCTCCAAATCTCACTCTTGAGGTTTTTGATGCTGCACTCATGGCCTAAGGCAACCCCTCCTTCCAGACCTAGTCCAAAATTTAAAAAACAGTGTTTTATTCCCTATACGTGACATTTCCCTGAGCTAAACATGGGTATATGCGGGTCTGTGTATACCCAACCCGCGTATATGTCTTAAAACACTTTAAAAAAAAAAATCTCCTTAATTTCGAGCGGAGATCATGGGTTTCACCTGTTGATTACCTGTTAGTGCCTGTGGCCCAACTATTCCCAATGAATTACAAACTAAAAAACTACTTTGGGAGAAGTATAAAAAGGCTTCAATGGGAAGGCCAAAGGGAGGAGCAAAGAGAGAGAAAGATTATTATGCTGAGATTTCCCTGACCAAGTCTAAAGATCCTAGTGCCTTTTGCACTTCCCCCATTTTACAGGAAACTCTTGTTTCCTTATGTGTGTTGATGTCTTCATACTACTTGAGATATCAATGGAGTAAGTCATGGAAGGAGTTTGTTAAAGGCTTGAGATTGGATGAATCTGGGAGACAGTTCCACTTGGAGTCCGCAAAAGGAAGAATCAGGTGAAATTATTCCTTTCTATACTCTATTTGTCTATAGTAAAAGAAACACATGTCTTTGTTCCTGATATAATTCTTCTTCATGTTTATGATATTCATGTTATGATTCTTATGTGAATTGTTGTTTAATTGCATAACTAACTACCTTTCATTATAATATGGATATGGTTTCTTTATGATGTTTAGTCCATATACTATTGTACTTTCTTAAATTGATTGTTTTGTAGGTCAAAGGAGCAAAAGGAACTTCAAGAAGGGTTTGGACCCTAGAAAGCTCTTCTCAAACGTAGGACCTCAGGTACGCCCTCTGTCATAGAGTTTGCTTATATTAGCATTATGGTTGTATGGAATGTGTGTTTCTTTGAATAGATAACCTCCAGTCTGCTAGGGTATCCACCCAAGACCCTATGTGAATTTATCCCACAACACTATTGCAATAACCTGACTATCCCACGAATCTGGTAGAGAGCACAACAAACTGATGCACTTATCTTCATCTGAAATTTTAATATCAACAGACACTAACTGACTTACCACAGTATTAAATGTGTTCAGATGCTCTATCACCGAGTCTTCATCTTTCATCCTCAAGTTATATAGCTTTTTCCATAAGAACATTTTATTCACCAGATACTTAGATTGGTACAAAGTCCCTAACTTGTCCCACAAAGCCTTCATTGTAGCTTCCCCTGATACATTCAGCAATACTGAATCTGAGACACAATCATATTGTGCTCTTTGCCTTCTGATCCAACTTCTTCCATTCTTCATCGAGCACTCATGTTGGTTTAGTACATGGATCTACCATGATCCACTGATCTTTATCCACCAACAGATCCTCCATCTTGAGTTTCCACAACTGAAAACTCTGACCATTAAATTTCTTGATCTCTATCTTTCCACTCCTCGCCATCTTCTTTCACCACCAGAATCGATCTCGCAGATCTCCCATTGAACAGGGTCTACCACAGGCTCGAGTGAAACCTCTCAGTAACAAAGGCATCCCCTTGAAGTCAAAACTACTCCAATACCAAATGTAGGTTCTAAACCCGTACAGAAATTACCTGCATACAAATTCTAAAACACAGAAAATAAACAATGCGAAAGCATAACATATAAAACACATATGCATAGAGATTTCCCCTGGATCCCAAAACTAGGATTATCAGCTTGATTTTTCATTATATTCCTTTCAATGTTATAATACATATATATACATGCCGAAGCAACCAATATCATGGACCGAAAACCATCGTGTCCAAAACCATGGACCGAAAACCATTGCGTCAAAAAAACATGTGTGAAAATCATGCACAAAACCATAGGTGGGTCTAACCAACCTAACATAGGGTCCAAAACCAAAATTTACTGGGGCGCTGCCCCAGACCCCATAAAGTGGGGTTACGGGTACACCTTAAACGCCCTGTGACCCCCCCCGCTACACAATCAGCACAACGAAGGGGGGGGCTCCGCCCCCCCTCTACCCCCCTGGTTAACTACATGGGCTAGTATTGGAAAGAATATAACACAACCCAACATTCTCCCACTTTTTGTTTTCTTTCCACAAGAGAGCTTAGTCATTTTTCTAGCCCTAAGACACCCATTGTCTCTCTACACCAAGAGAAGTTCATAGAGCTCCCAGATTTTGTCAATGCATCTGCAGTATTCTTCAAAGTGTCCTTTACCAGCAACACCTTTTTGTCTTCTATCATATCCCTCACAAAGTGATAGTGAACATCAATGTGCTTTGTCTTTGAATGATATGCAGGGTTCTTTGCTAAGAAAATTTCACTTTGGCTATCACAATTTATCTTATAGCTCTTTGTACTAAACCCATATTTGAACACAATCTCTATAACCAAACTGCTTCCTTGCTTGCATGAGTGGTTGCCATGTATTCTGCCTCTGTTGTTGATAGTGCCACTACAGATTGTTTCTTACTCATCCAACTGACTACACCTCCAAATAGGTTAAACACATACCCACTTGTATATCTTCTATGATCTAGATCTCCAGCCCAATTTGCATCAACAAACCCACAAATATCCAACATTATGTCTGATCATGGTCTTCCTTGGTAGCACAAACCATAATCAATAGTGCCATGCAAATAGATGAAAACCCGCTTCACTACTCCCTACTCAAACCTGCTCAATACTCCCACCGCATGTGTAATGTCTGGTCTAGTACAGACCATTGCATACATTAGGCTACCGACTGCACTTTCATACGGAACACGGGACATATCCTCTTCCTCTTCTTGTGTCTTGGGACACTGTTCATCATATAACCTCACACCTATAGTAATAGGAACCTTCATTGGTTTACGATCCAGCATATTAAACCTTTGCAATATTGTCTCGACATACTTCCTCTGGTTTAACCAGAGATTCCTCTTTGTCTGATCTCTTTTAATTTCCATGCCCAAAATATAGTTTTCTACACCAAGATCTTTCATGTCGAATTTGGAGGACAATTGGGTCTTCAAATCCTAGATAATTTCTTTGTCATTTCCAACTAGCAACATATCATCCACATATAAGACCAAATAGATTACACGGTCACCAATTAATTTGAAATACACACAGTGATCTGCTTTGCTTCTGGTGAAGCCAAGTCCCCATATAAACGTATCAAATTTCTAATACCACAACCTTGGTGACTGTTGTAACCCATACAGAGACTTCTTTAACTTGCATACCAGTTATTTCTTACTCTTCACCACAAAGCCTTCAGGTTGCTTCATGTATATCTCCTCTTCCATATCCCCATGAAGAACTATTGTCTTCACATCCATATTTTCTACCTCAAAATCAAAAGTAGCACCAATAGATAAAGGTAACCTAATAGAAGTTACCTTGGAAACAGGAGAAAAAATATCACCAAAATCAATTCCTGACACCTGGGAATAAGATTTTTCTATAAACCGAGCTTTTTATTTCTCCACCTTTCCTTCTGCATTTATCTTCTTCTTGAACACCCATTTGTTGCTAATGGGTTTCCTTCCAGTTGGCAACTCCACCAGATCCTAGGCCTCATTTTTGTGCAAAGATGCCATTTCATCAACCATGGCCTCTTTCCAGAGTTT
>APFE030809468.1:219898-230842 GCA_000404065.3 Pinus taeda
TTTGTATACCCAATCTCTTGCATGTTGATGAAGTCCCCTCCTCCCAGGATATCTAATGAGATAAAGAAAGCTCTGCAGCTTTCTAAGAATAATAAAATAGGTGGCTGGTACCTATATGAACACCATACTATATTCAGGGTCTATGGATGTGAGCACTGTCCATACAGGCTCCCCAAATATGTACCTATGAGGTTGTTTGCCTTATTGTATTACAGGCAATTAATTCAGTCAAACCTCAACCACTTCCACCGCTCCAAGAAAAAGGCCCACCTTAATTTCAAAAATGAAATGGGCCCCTTCATCATGAACAAAAAGGAAGGATGGGAAGCTGCAGACTTGATCCTTAAGGACAAATACAAGTTGTCCTATAGTTTTCGATGGGTCCATTATGACCCTCAAGGTTTCATCTCTGCTAGAAGAAATAACTATAGGCTCCTAGCTATTAAGCATTGCCACTACCCACACATAGAAAAATATGCCAACTTACAAGAATGGCAGCCAGACACTCTAGTTGAGAGCCTAACTGAGGAAGAAAGAATGCTTAAAAATGTCAAAGAGCTTGAGAAGACAATTGACCTGGATTATGTGCAGTAGGTACCTTTCAGACTGCCTTACTCAGTAGGAGAAGGGACCTCGGTTACAAGGACTACACCATAGGCACCTGCTACAACAATAGCAGCAATGGACAAAGGCAAAGGCATAATGGGTGCAGAGGATGAACCAGGAAAGGAACAGTCAGCCCAAGAGTCAGAGCAGGAAACAGAGCAACAAACAGAGCAACAAACAGGGCATCAACAAGAACAAACTGTCCTGCCACAGATCGGGCTGCCAGACACTCCCACAACGCAAACACCACCACCTCAAACTCAGCCATTAACTATCCCAGTTCTGCAGACCCCAGCACATGAAGAAAGGGGAATAAAAAGAGAAAGAGAAGAATCCACTCCTCTCAGTGGATCCTCCCACCAGCCAGAAGCCAAAAGGCAAAGGGCAGACTCCCCAGAGGTGGAAGACATTACTGAAGATGTCTTGAACAGTACAACAAAGGACAGGGAGGGCAGCCAACA
Organism: Pinus taeda; assembly: GCA_000404065.3. Lineage (NCBI taxonomy): Eukaryota > Viridiplantae > Streptophyta > Pinopsida > Pinales > Pinaceae > Pinus > Pinus taeda. Next base: position 220,966 of record APFE030809468.1, read on the forward strand.
CACAGGGACAAGCTCCTTTCAGCAGGAGCAAACTTTACAGGTTAGCCTGGAGGTGGCCTCTCCATCACAACAAAGAAAGAAGCCAAAGAGCACTAAGGCTTCCTTTAAGCAAATAAAGGCTCAAAATGAGCTATTGAGGGCTGAGGTATACAAACAGTTCATAGATGCTACACCAGCCATGCAATAGAGATTGATGTCTGTTTATGACATCCAAGAAGAGAAAATAATATTCAGTCATTTTAAGCCCAAGGGGCCGCAGCCTAAGATAGCTGCAGATTTCATAAAGACAAGGGTGGAGGTCCTAGCTAAAGATATACATCCCATGGACCAAATTGAACTCCACAAGCAGGCTGGGGAGATGGTCTATGCCACCTTAGTAGAAAAGGCCACATTGGCCCATGAGCTGAAAGAGTCTTTAAAAAACACCAACACTCAGCTAGACATTGAGAGGATGTCCTCCAAGGCCAAGGGCAATAGAATAAAGTCTCTTGAAGATATCATTATTGATGTAGGGCATGATCCTAGTGATCCGACAGGTGTTAAGGCCCTAATGAAGAAGAAGGATGATGATCTCAATGCATTAAGGAAGAGATTGAAGCTGCAGCCCACCGAGCACCCTCAAACAGCTGAGCTTCAAAAGCAAAAACAGGCTGAGGACCAGCTAGACCTCTTATTGCAGCAGGATCAGAGGATCTGTGAATTGGAGAAAGAGCTGGAAGGAGCAATACAAGACAAACAGGGAGAATCTACATCCCAAGCTCCTCCAACTACTTCCACAACAGCAGCAACATCAGGGGCAACAGTGGCGCCCACAACAGAAGCAGCAGGTACATCAGCAGCCCAAGAGGCCAATCCAAGTATAGAGGACCTGACCAAGGCTGTCAAAGAGATGGAACTCCAGGCCAATGAAATAAAGAAAACCAATGAGAAATTGGCAGAGCTGGAGTCCAAATATGACAAGTCCAAGGTAATTGTGGCAGAGCAGGGCAGAGAAATAAAGGCCCTCAAGGACAAGATAAAGGCCTTAGAAAAAGAATTGAATCTGGAAACAGCCATGGCCGAAATAAAAAGGATCTTATGGGCCAAAATAAGCAAATCCATCACACATCAATGGAAATCAATAAAAACAATACATCAGCAGATGGAATTGCTGGGCCAAGCACATATAGAAATCAATAAGGCCAAAACACTGTTGGGAAACAGACCAGAACAGGCCAACAGGATAATAGACTTCCTAAACAGGCAGGAGCAGGAGGAACTGGTAGCCATAGGTATCCCCAACAGAACAGAAGCTGTTCTCATTGCCAAGAAAGTGCTCACTCTCAGGAATTATGTACAAGCTGTGGAGAGGAAGTGCTATGAGATCACAGCAGATGTGGAGGAATTCAAGGTCAAGTTGGCAGAACTGCAAGCAAAAGGCCTGCCCAGCCTCCTAACTGGTGCAAGAAAATTAGTCTTCCAGGAGCAGTTTGCCAACAGAATGGTAACATATATTGAGAATCAAATTACTGCATCTAGCAGTACATCTGAACATACAAGGCCACCCTCAAGACAGAGTTTATATGATAAATTGGGAGGCCTATTCTTTATTGAAAATGAAGTGAACCACCTTTCAGAGACTCCTCGTAATTTTTATAGGTATACAGAGGCCGATGAGACCTTAATAAAGATTAGGAGGCATCAGATGCCTAAGGAAGACTGGTGGCAAGCAATGCTTCGAATTATGCCATGGTAGCTCCAGCTGTCCAGTCACTGCCAGCTCCAGGTCAATACAGAACATACAGAAGGATAAAGTGAGCATTAAAAGCAACTGAATGCTGACCCAACATATAGACTATGACAGCTAGCCAAAAGATAAAGAAATGCACAAATCTTGGCGGTATACCCTCAGCCAACTCTAAGAGCCACCAAGTCAGCAGTCTCTGACCATTTTCTGACAGGGCCGAGAAGACACAGGAAATTACAGCTGCACAGACACGTTATTCAGCAGTTATGTCAAAGCACTCAACTGACTCCAGCCGACTCCGTAAGCCCCAAAAGTCAACACTGTTCTGACAGGAGTTAAGGGATTTTATAACTCATTAAAGATTGTAATAACTTCTCGACGGCAAGCCTTGTACGAGTGTAAGAAGATATTTTTCCTCTCAGATGACTCAATGCCTGAGATATTTTGTAATAGACTTCTGTATATTCCCCCTCGCATTTGTTAGCAGGGGTTGGACTCTGGATGTAAGAAATCTCTTGATATCTATTCTGTAGCTCTTATGTTGTAAATCTTCAGACAACTAATACAAAGGATGATGGGATTTCCCGAAGCATTGTGTCTCTTGATGTCTTGCTGGTGTATGGCTGAAAGTTGTAGGATTCCTGTGTATTCTATAGCTCAATAAGTTTTCTCGTTACTCTCTATTACATATACATCTGTTATACTTTCATATATCTTTCATGTCTTACATGTACTCAACATCTAAACAGCAAGGAAAAAGAATAGTCCCAGGACTTAATCATTGATTACCCTGAGCTCAATCCAATCTATTTCATATGTTTTCTTCAGTTATGGTATCAAAAGAGTAATTCTTAAGTGCTACCTTTCATACTATATCATCACAATGCTCTATTATTTTAGGAATTCAAGTAATTTCTCCTAAGTAGTAGACCTCTTTCCCACTACCCAGCTTAGTAAAGAATCCTCAAATGCTCTTTGCTAGTTGTTTCTCATTTCACCCTCACAATTTACAGTTTGTTTTATGAAATACATACAGGCCCTGTAATTCCAGCTGCACTAAGCCAGGATCTCAAGGAAACAACAACTACAGACCCCATTGCCCAATGGATTAGTCTCACCTGTAAATAACACTCTAAAACTATCAGAAGCATCCTCCCAACCAAACATAAAAAACAATCAAACATTCACTTCATAACTAGCCTAAAACTCCATTAAAACAGTGACAAACCTTACAGAGAGAGCCCTCTCTGATTACAGCTGGGCTAGAAGCTATAGTCCAATGATTGGTTAGTAGTTACCCCGGCCGTATTCCCTTGGGAGTCATAGGGAACAACCTGGGTGTTAACAGCTTGTTTTCAGTTTTTGCAAAGCCTTCCTTTTTGCTTTTTGTTGCTTGGTTTGCATTTTGTCTTGACTTTTGTGATTACTGAAGTGTGTCGAATCGTCGCTTGTCTGGTTTTGAACTCTTATCCTTCGAGTGTTCGCTTTTCTCCATTGATTTCACACTCAAACCCTAGGGCATCTAGTGGCCATATGTGTCTAGCCTCCCGTTCGAGATCTTGTGTTCTTGGTTGACCAGCCAACTTCGTTTTTGCTTTCACATTCGTTTGGTGATTGTTGAAAGTGTTTGATTGTGTTCCAAGCGATTTGCTTTCCTCCTTTGAATTCCTTGGTGTTTTTTTGAGCTTAGATCACATAGCTCATAAGCCCTTGTTTTCCTTCGATTTGGGAAACTGGTTTTTAGTGACTTGGGAATTGTCTTGTGTGTGCATTGAGTGATTTTAGTTTTTCGCTTAGTGTTGCTATCTCTCTAATTCATTTTAAAAGAACTTTTATGTCATTGAAAAGTAAAGCAAACTAGTGTCTTTTGCATTAATAGTTGAAAGGAAAAGAATATTTCGTGGTTTTGTACTTTCAAAAGAAAAGTTTCATTTCCTTGCTGTTAGTTGCATTAGGTTGCGTGATTGCTTGAATTCGTTTTGTTTGTTTGAAAGATTCTTAACCTTCTTATAGTTAGAATTCATTGAACAAAATGATGACCTTTGGCATATAGTTGCATTTAGGTGTTTTTGAGAGATCATACGGTAGGACCTAAAACTAAAACCTAATTCAAGATCAACCGTAAAATTAACCAAATTTATCTAAAAACGCATTGGAACTTAACGTGAATATCTAGAGGTCTAGGCTAGAGACGTGTTCCGGCGTCTTTAAACCTAGTATCTTACCGTTGAGTGGTTGGGTGATTCCTCCACGGTGAAACGATAAGTGCTAGTACGGATTGGGCTCCCACGTACCGTCGCGTATATATGGGGAGACTCCATTAGGCTTGCATCCTTTATCCATAGGAAGCTGAGTCTACCGCCTTGTGAACCGTAACGCACCGAACACAGCATTCTGGAAGATTGACTGAAGTACGTAAAGTCCTTGGTTCTCATATGATTGCCAAGGTGTATATAGCAGTTTTACAGGTTTCTTGGTAAACCTCTTTGCCTAGAACTTCCAGAGCAGTCACTTTTGATCCTTTTCAAACTCTCTAAAAGAAAAGGTGTAAGTGAGCGTCTTGTCACTTCGTGCTCATTAAACATTCGAAGTAGATAGAGTCATCTTTTCATCCTTTTCTCGACTCTCGAAACATGAAAAGGTTAAGTTCAGTTCCTATGTCTTAAAATTCATTTGGCCACGATAATATTACCCGGTTAGATCTTGTGTACGTTTAGTTTGAGTAGATTTTATCGTTAGCTTTTTTAGGGTCTTTGTTGGGTCATCCTGGCGGATCCATCAACTCCGTCTTCAATCTGAAGTGAAGAAGGGTCCTCATCTTCTGTTGCCCCTGAAACTCTGGTCTGTGATGCTCTTTCCATTGTTCCGAGCATCCAGCCGTTGAATTCTCGAGCTCCAGAGGACGATTTTTATGAGTTCTTTTACAACCCTATTTGGGAGCCCTCTGACGAGTCTTACCCTGCCACTCTTGTCGGTGCTCCATCTTCGATGGCTACATCCGATATGGGCGATGCTTCTCTAGTGTCTAGTGTCTTGGTCGTTACGTCGAGTATAGATTCTCCCATTCCGGCAACATCCCCTGTCATCTCTACACCTTACACCGTCACGTCTTCTGGGCAAACGGTGCTGTGGCGTTACAGGTCTTTGCGGGATGCTATGAACTCGGCAGTCTCCTCTTCCGTTTGGGGTCACAACATCGTCCCTACCACAGGACCGTTTGTTTCCCAAGTCCCCCATTCTGTTGTTACAGCAGTCCCCACCAACCCGGCCGTTTGTGTCGTGGTATCAACTCCGGTTGTTAGTGCGGTCACAGCTTCATCCGCTGTCACTTCTACCGCGGGCCCATCTCGAGGTCCAATGCAGAGTGGTGAACCGTCTCCTTCTTCTAGAGTTGTGCACCCCGCAAGTGGTGCTCCTCCTGCTTCCGAGTATATGACGGAGGAGGAGGCATATTTTCAATACTTGCGTAATGTCGAGAACCTGGATAGTCAAGGCCCATACTATGATGCCGAGAATCATTATTTGTACACCTCCTTGCCTCAAATTCCTTATGATGAAATTTGAACATGGATTGGGGCACCACCGGATATGGTGGTAGTGAATACTATCCAGGACAAGGACAATAAGGACCACCTTACCAGGGTCAACAGCCTTACGTCCAGCCTAATTATGGGTAGCAGTATTCTGGTCCAAACTACCTAGGTCAGCAAGGAGGCCCACAAGGACAACCTTTGGTCTCTAGTGGTCCGGCGTTTACATATCTTGGGCAACCTTCAGGAAACCCGGGACAACCCAATGCCCAACAAGGTCAACTAGGTACCCAACAGGGCTACCCTTCTGGCAACCTTACGGGAACCAGGGACAACCCCATGGGCAACAAGGTCGACCCATAAACCAGCAAGGAAACCCTTCTAGGCAAGGGGGCCAGCCTTACATGCAGCAAGGCCGGCCTACCACTCAGCAACCCTCTGGTCACCAGGGACAAACCTCGGCCGTGCAGGGGCACCCTCTCAACCAGCAAACTCGACCTTCTGGGCGAGCGGTGCCGCCCCCAATCCGACCAGAACAACCCTCTGGCCAGACGGCTCAGCATGCAGGCGGGTACCAATCTCGACCTCCTCTTTCAGGTGGGTTTCAATCCCAGCATCCGTACCAAGGTGGGTATCAATCCCGGCCTCCGTATTCAGGTGGGTACCAATCCCATCCTCCTTACTTGGGCGGGTATCAATCCCAGCCTCCGTACTCTGGCGAGTATCAGGCCCAGCCTCCCTATTCGGGTGGGTACCAATCCCAACCCCAACATTCTGGTGGATATCAATCCCATCAAATGCCGCCTGGTTCACAAGCTCAGTACGGATACCAGCAACCCCAGGGACATAATCCTTATATCCCTTATCATAATTACCAACAGCTGCAGGGTAATCCTCAACCGAATTATCAACAACCTACTGGCCAATATGGTAACCAATGGGGTGTTGGGGGGCAGAATCAGCAACCTGGTTCCGGGAATAACCCCTATGGACAAAATCCTTCTGGACAAGGCCCTTACGGACCTGGCCCATCGGGACAAGGACAATGGGGGCAACCTGGAGCTGGGTGGAATTCTGGTTCCACCTCATAATCCGCCGCAATGTCGTTTAATCCCTCATTACCATTTCTAGCCACGTTGGAATGCCCGATGTGTCAAAGTTGACAAATGATCCAATTCTACAGATCCACAGTGGCCACCAGTTCCATAAGATTCCAAGTGATTGTCCAAATTTGATGGGAAGGCCGGAGAGACCCTCAGCTCATGTCATGACGGAATCACTTATGGTGTTCGTCGAATTCATGGCTCGATGACTCGATCCGACTTCGCCTCTTTCAGAGGACCCTCACTGGATCGGCAGCAAAATGGTATATCGAATTGTCTCGTGCATCTTTCCATGATTTCAATTCGCTGGCTATGGAATTTTTAAATTACTTTCAGTTACCCATTCGGTATGAGACGGGGACTCATCTCCTTACGTCTCTCAAGCAGGACACTGCTACACACATCTCCGATCATATCCATGAATGGAGAAGGCGTCGCAGGTTAATCAAGTTCTGGATACCTAATTTCCTCCTCTTCAACTGGTTTACTACCTCCTTTGTCCCCAAGATTGCAAGGAACATCTCTATGGGGGCATGCGTAACTGAAGAGCAAGCGATCGCGCGCGCTCAGTACCTAGACTTAGTCTATTCTGAGTCTGGTACGTTGTATGATTATTTGCCAGACGCCCCTAGGCCCGGCACATCCAAGGCTCCGCCCAAGCCATCTGTTGATGGAGTCATCGGCTCTGTAGCCCAGGCCTCTAAAATGTCATCCAACTCTGGGAAGCAGAAATCAAGTTCACCCAGTGAGAACTCTTCCCAGGGCATTGTTATTTCCGATAATACTTCCGAGGTGAATGTCGTTCAGTCTTCTACGACAGGCAAAGCCTCGAAGGGTAAGAAAAAGGAGAAAGGGAAAGGGAAGAATAAGTCCGATCAACCCAAGCAGGAATCATCTAAAACTCCTGGTGAGGAAGGAGCTAAGCGCAAGCCTAAGTATCCGTGCCTCATTTGCGAGGAAGACCACTATACTAAGGACTGCCCTAGGCGGGCCGAAGTTAGTCGGTTGTTGAAAGGTGCTCAAGGGATCCCTGCTGTTTTGAAAGAACCCTTTCCCTCTCAGTAAACCCAGATGGTAGCTGATCCTTCTTCATCCTCTCCTTTCGGTTCCCAGGTCTTCATGGCTGGAACTATTCCTATTCATGTATCAACTCGAGCTAAGGATTATCCATCGTCCGCAAGGAAGGAGCCAGAGGTTCCCTCAAGTGCTCCTCCATCCAGCTCTGGCCCGCTCCATATCGAGAGGCCAAGCACTGAGACAACAATCCAACCCCCTCCCAAAGGGGTACTCAGGAGGTCTTCCTATAACCCGAATGCTCGTGCTGCCCAGCACTATAGCATCGTGGAGGACTTATCGCAGGCTCCGTCTGCCATGTCCACATTAGAGGTCCTTCAGAGCTGCCCCCCCCAGAGGAAGTCCTTGCTATCGGCCATCAGTGGCATAGACCCAGCAGACTCAGATTTAATCACTTTCGATCTTGAGAGTCATGTGCCACGACTACCTCATCAGATGGCTTTCCTTATACAAGTCGTCATCAATTCTAAGGCGATCCATCGTACAGTCATTGATGAGGGCACCTCAACCTGCATCATGTCCGTTGCATGTTGGAAAGCCATCGGGTCTCCGACGTTGAGTCAGTCCCCGACGACTTTGGAAGCATTCGACGAGAGAGAGTCTCGACCGTATGGTATCCTTCAACAGCTAACGATTACCTTAGAAGGGAAGACCGTAGAAGTTGAAGTTGAAGTTGTAGACGCAAGTCTTACATATAATCTTCTTCTGGGCCGAAGCTGGATGTACGCTATGCGTGCTGTAGCTTCGTCTCTCTTCCATGTCATTCGCTTTCCCCATTAGGGGAAAATTGTCACGGTTGATCAAATCTCATTTTTTGCTTCCTCTTCTGAGGGAAACGTACCCTTCGTTCAACATACCTCAGTTCCTTATGAAAATGTGGGAGCAGGGCTCTTCAAAGAACCCACCCTTATGGGTGTTTTTTCCCTCCCACCTCCCAACTTCGCCTCGATCTCGATGATCTCGGTTCGTTCTGATCCTTGGATTCTGCTGTCCATCGACCAAATAGAACCTTGGGGTGAGGAGATGCCGTTGAGCCCAGCCGAGCTCAACTACATTGAAATTGTCGCTGCATTGGCTTCTCATGATGAAGCCACCGTCTCGAGTGGGGCGCTCGACTCAGATGATTTTCCCCCTTGGGTAGGAGAATACACCTCTTCGGATCCGTTGAAGGAAACATTTCCTTCCGATGAGGCTATTATAGAGACTATGTCTCTGGATGAACGACCGTGGTTCCCTCTTCACCACCGTTCTTCCTTTCTCCCTACCTCCCAGGAAACTTTACTGTGTCTTGCGCGGTTTGCTTCATGTCTCCCTTCTCAACCCCTCCAGACGCCTATTCAGATTTATCATACAACGTCGGAAGGAAATTTAGGGAACATCACGCAGACTCAACCAATCAACATCTCTGTCAAGCCATGGATTGTCGAGAACATTTTCATAGGAGTGACCTGCACTCCCGAGGAGATTCAAGTTTATATCACTCTCTTTCGTGAATTTCGCGATGTCTTTGCATGGTCATATGAAGAAATGCCCGGTATTGATCCATCTATAGTTGTGCACGAGATGCCAACGTATCCCGGGGCCAAACCTGTTCGCCAGTGTTTGCGTCCCGTGCACCCCCGCAAGGCAGCAGCCATCAAAGCAGAGGTTGAAAAGATTCTTAAGGCGGGATTTATTTATCCTATCCCACTGACAGAATGGGTTTCAAATATTGTCCCTGTCGATAAAAAATAGGGCACCATTCATGTCTACGTTGACTACCGTGACATCAATAGAGCTTGTCCAAAGGATAACTACCCCACTCCATTTATTGATCAACTCATTGACGAGTGTGCGGGTAGCGAGATATATTCTTTCATGGACGGCTTTTCTGGTTACAACCAGATCAACATTGCTCCGACAGATCAACATAAGATGGCCTTCATCTATCCCTGGGGCACCTTTGATAATAAAAAGCTCCCCTTCGGCCTCAAAAATGTCGGCGCTACTTTTCAGCGTGCGATGTCGTATGCTTTCCACGATATCAGACACATCGTACAACTGTATCTGGATGATCTTCCTTCTCATTCAGCTAAACGCGCAGACCATCCATTGCACCTTCGTGAAATCTTTCTTCGTTGCAGACACTATAATATTCATTTAGATCCACACAAATGTGTCTTCTGCGTGGAATTAGGTCGACTACTCGGGTTTATCGTCTCGCAAGAGGGAATCCATTTGGATCCCCTGAAAGTCGAAGCAATTGTGAATCTTCCTCCCCCTGCAACTTTGCGGCAATTACAGAGTTTGCAGGGAAAAGCAAATTTTTAAGACGGTTTATACCAAACTATGCCGAAGTGGCAAAGGGTTTTACCTGGTTACTGAAGCGTGACACCCCATTCTGATGGGATGCCATAGCTGAGGAGTCGTTTGCTCATCTTAAAACTCTCCTGGTTTCCGCCCCT